>JANTPZ010004828.1:0-17145 GCA_025593235.1 Vachellia pachyceras | reverse complement strand
AAAAAATATTGAATTTTAAGTATTTTTTAGATTAAAAAAGAATTAAACTTCTTGACAATGTAATGAAATTGAACCTTTTTGCCGGTCTAAAATTAAACTAAACCCAATTATTTTGCTGAGTCAAGCATTGATTTTCTTATAAATACTTTAAGATTTATATACAAGGGAAAAATTGAATCTTATCTTAAAAATTTAGAAGAAAAACTATTGAAAGAGAGAATCCGGTGGTCCCCATTTAACAAATTGGTAGTTGGTGTGTCTTGGTGGTCCCTTTAGGGACCATATGTTCAAATTAATATAATAAATATAATATATTATAAATTGGAAAAATTACTGCCCCATTGCAAAATTTATCATCCAAAAGCATACAAGGGTTCAAATTCTAGAGGGACGGTCTTCTTTTTAGAGCTTGTTTGGATTTTTGGTTGAAAGTAGCATTTACATATTCCGAGACAAAATCTAGTGCTTCGTTTGGTTACATGGAACTGGGGGGTGGGAAGTGGAATTGGGGTTGGAACCCAAAAATAGGTCTGTTTGGTATCATGGAACCCAAAAAGGCTGGAACTGGGTTACAACCTTCCCCCCCAGGAACCCAGTTCCAGTTCCATGGAAATCGATTTTTTACCATTTTGCCCTTCCCTCTCCCCATCTCTTCGATCAGGCACGACAGAGGTCGACGAAGGTGGAGGCCTTGCGACGGAGCGCGACGGAGGTCAATGGAGCTTGAGATCGATGGAGGTCGAGATTTGGACTTGTGACGGAAGCTTGCGACGGCTTGCGGTGAAGCTCGAGGCTTGCGATGGCTTGCGACGGAGGTCGATGGAGCTCGAGATCGATGGAGGTCGAGCTCTGGACTTGCGACGGAGGCTTGTGACAGCTTACGACGAAGCTTGACGTCTAGAGCTCGAGGCTTGTGATGGCTTGCGACGGAGTGCGAGATCTGGACTTCCATGGTTGAGCGCGACGGAGGTCGACGGAGGTTGACGGTGGCGGTGGCTGGAGGCGGCGAGGTTGACGGCGATGGAGGTGACGAAGTGAATTTTTTTTTGTGTGAGGGTATATTAGTCTTTTCACACAAAATATTACCCCACTTCTTCCAGCATACCAAACATACTTTTAATCTCACTTCCACTTCCACTTCTACTTCCAATTCCACCAAAATCAGTTCCATGTACCAAACGGGGCATACATTTTGGAGAATAGATGTTGAAAAATAGGTTTTACAGATTCCGAGGCA
The DNA here is from genome assembly GCA_025593235.1 of Vachellia pachyceras. Lineage (NCBI taxonomy): Eukaryota > Viridiplantae > Streptophyta > Magnoliopsida > Fabales > Fabaceae > Vachellia > Vachellia pachyceras. Next base: position 15,908 of record JANTPZ010004828.1, on the reverse strand, counting down.
AAACCTAGGTTTGAAAAGTGATTTATGTTTGGGAAGTTATTAACTTTTACGGATTCCGAGGCAAAAAAGTGGGTAGAAAAGAGGAAAGTAAGAAAGAGAAAATGGATGAGAATAAGTTGGTAATTGTGTAGGAAAAAGTAGGAAAGAGAAAACTTAGGTTCTAGAAGTTGTTCCCAGACAAATTGGTAATTGTGTGCAACATATCCTGTAATCTGTAAATGGATGAGAATAAGTTACACACATATAAAAAAGAGATTAAATCTCAATTAACTTTTTTAAAGAGATTAAAAAGTTAAATAAGGTGAAAATAATGCAGATGTTTTTTAGAAGCTATCCCTAATTTACCCCAACAATGGTTAAGAGCTTGTTTGGAAAACAATTCTAGAATCTAGGTTTGGTTTCAAAATCTAGATTTTACCTTAAAACCTAGGTTTGGACCCACCCGACCGAATCACTGGGATTTCAGCCTAAGATACTAGATGGTTTAACGAAAAAAAAAACTTCCAACTAATAATTTGAACTTGAAAAATGCTACGCTTCGAAAATCATAATTTCTTTTTTCTTTTTACCAATTGGAATCTGAATCAATGGAAAATAAATAATGAATCATAAAATTGTATTCAAAATGACGTTACTTGTTTCCCAAAGTAATGTAAATGGATGACATGAATGACAGAAATTTGATGCCGAATTGGATAAAAGAGTATATGACTTGGTCTTCCTTTTCATTTTGTCTCCATTGACGGCATTGAGCAATTGTCGTTGTTTCCAATCAAGTAGTATCACAAGTCCTTCAACCCCAATATATATATATATATATATATATATATATAATATTTTGTGTGTGTGTATAAACACTAAAAACAGTAAACATACTAAAGGGGATGAATCACCCATGAAATCTTCAAAAGAAACCCCTCTCTTTTGACATTCACAAAAGACTTTTGTTCAATCTTATCTACTTAACTTTGTCCTCTTTCACAGTTATTTGTTTTTCTCCTTCTTTTTCCATAACCTGGAAATTTTTGAATCTCTTAGGTACGGTGTCTCCAATTTTCGTACGTTTGAACGTGGAAAACACTTTCAAAAGATCTAATCTTAATTGAATCTAGTAATAATCAATCAGACAGTCATGTTAAAAGAAGAATTTTACATGATTTCTCCTCACTCTTGAGTATTTTATACTCATCATGTGGGATCATAATGTATTTCTCTTAACTAAATCTAATTCTAACGATCCAATTTTATTTTGGTGTCTATCTAATTTGAGATTCCGTATTATTCTGTCAAATTTCATTCCATTAGGATTAAACATGTTGGCACTATCAAAATTAAATTTGTTTCATACTTATTTTCCCTTTTTAATTTAAACCAACCCCTTATTTAAAAAAGTTTATTTACTCCTCAAATGCATGTTCGAAAGGATCTCGAAGACCCACCAAAGCAGGAAGGCCAGGATCTTTCAGAAAATGGATTCCTATTCGAAAAGTGCATGACCGCATGGATAAGCTCACACTAACCCATCAATTTTGGATCTAATTTAAGAGGTTTATATAAAAGTACTTCTCTACTGCGTCTTCATCGGCTTGTTGTATACTTCTATTGTTGGGTGTCATATTTGTTCCGACAGTCTTTGTATCCTATTACTATGTATTCTTTCCGTCAACAACCTAATCAGTTTATAATTTCATCACCTTTTAAAACTTATATATTTCCAATCACGTGCCTAAATCTCACCCTAACTTTTAACTGACATTTGAGAAGACGTGGGAGAATATGAGAATGATAATTTGACTACACAATTATTTCAAAAACCATGGATTCATTACAAGCCACGAATATCTTCACTTTAAACTTTTTTTTTGTAATGCTCGAAATTGCGCATCTCATCAGGGGAATAATTAGTTATATTTATATAACTAATCCGCTACGACCGTTAGAATATATTGACAGAATTTTAATCACAAGAGTTACTCAAACAAATAACAAAAATTGGGCAAGGATACTTGATCCAATGGTGGACCGGTTAGATCATAAAGAGACCGAATTGTATTTAAATCCTACCTTTTCTGAAAGATTTTTTTTTAGAAAATACACCTTTATCGTATAGTCTCAATCTATATTAGTTAGTTGTTTAGATTTATGATAGTGGGTCCATTTGAGAAAGCGGTAGAGAAGTACTTTTATGTAAGTCGAGCAAATATGTAGAGGAGATTGTCTCGTTTTGCGGAAAAATACTGTTAAACGTGTTTTTGAGTGAGAGTTAAGTGTTTCCAAACAAGCACAATATGATTAAAAAAAGTGCGAGACATATAGCCGCTCAAAACGTTTATAAAAATACAAAAAGCAAGAACCATGCATGTCACAAATATCTATTGTGCCTTTCGATTCTATGAATTTGAATATGAGATAAAGTATATAAATGGATTAACTAATACCATGATATGCAAATATTAAGACATTGAGTTTAATTAGGAGTGTTTATCACTCGTATACTTCTTGTCTCTTTCAGATTTATCCAATGTAACATAATTTACATATACTATATCTGTTCATTTATATAAGATACATTTGATTTTTGTTGAAGAGATTAATGAAACTAAATACAATATTTAAAAGTTTTTATTTATGTATATAATTATATTGTATGTCAGTTCATAGTATAAGTCAAACAAATTAATTTAAAAAAATGATAAATATAAATTTTTTAAGTAAATGTATTTTTTATGGAAAATGAGAACTCTCTCAAATATTAGTTGTCTAAGACTACCAAAGTATCAAACTGACCACTATATGCTAACAACACCCTTGCAATCTCATCAGACAGTAACTCTAAAACATCAACTCCGTGAACATGCTCCATGCTTTCTTAGCCCAGGCATCGGCTACAGAATTTGCTTGACGACAACAATGAACTAGATCAACTTCCCAGGATTGATTAATCATAGATTTAATCTCGATAAGAACATTAAAATTAGGATGCTCTTCTGGGATCGTCAATCGCAATAATTGAATAACGTCACTACAATCACATCCATAGTGACATTTTTGAAACCACTCTCATAAGCCAATTAGCAATTGAAATCTTGTTGGTAAAAGTCAACTGACTTTTATATTAAGAACCAGGAGTAATATACTTGATCCTAACATATTTTCCCCAAGTGTGAGTCTATTAATTTTTAAGCACACTTTTGTTTTCATCATGTGAAAGAGTATGCGTACATTAGGATATTCTCATCCATTAATTTAGGTTTTTTTTTTATTTCTGTACGCCTAAATTAATGTTTACTTTTTGAAAAAAGAGTTTGTTAAGTATGAGAATTATTCTAGGCTTACTTCTCCCTTTTATTCTAGAAAAGACGAAATAAAGATGAACACAAATCACATGGGTTTCACTGAACATTCTTCCTTGAAGTATTTGTTGCGAAAAAAAATACTCTTTTAAATTACTTTATATATATATATTTATGTCAAATTCAAATATAGTTAAGTTTAAATGTGAGATATATATATATATATAGCTCTCTCAAAAGTTTTGTTTTAAATTACATTGATTGAAATTTTGTGCAATGAAAATGTGGCAATAATAGCTGTCATTATCAGTAAAATTTTCAATAATAAGTAATGGTTTGGTGTCGAGGTTGATTTTTGTTCCCTAATTAATGTTGTTGTTAATTATCATCTATTAATTAGTTGGTATCTTAATCATTTAGCTAGCCTTTTTTAATCAAAATTTCAACCAAAAATTTCAACTTCTAATATTGATCATTAGTTAATTTATGATTAATTACTATTTCATAGTATAATAATTAATTTTACAGGGTTGATTTTTTAAGTTTAAATAAGGGAAAAAATTTCTGCCGAGTGGTCCAATGAAATGATTATAAATCGTGTAACTAGAAGTACGACGTAACTGCGTTAAATTAAGCAGAATAATCACATGAATTTTGGAAGAAAGATCTTGCTGATGTTGAATTTCCTCGTAGATTACTGTGTATTTTGAGACTGGGCTTGGCCCCTTTTGTTAGAAAAAAATAATGATAATGCCATATAAATAAAAAGTAATAATAACGAATAAATATAACCCTCCGTGTGTGTAGTCTTCATAATTTGACATATAAAACTTGGTTAGTGAAATTTAATGTTTAAATATTTTTGAATAACAATAAAACAAATGAGGAGTTCTTTTTTTTTTGAGAAAATCACTGTGCAACCCCATCGCATAAACAATTAACTACTAAAAAAGGTTAATATAATATTTAGTTCTTCAGTTTTATTCTCATTTTGATTTTAGTCTCTTGAGTTTCATTTCGTTTGAAAAATTGATCCTTATAATTCATTAAAAACCTAGACCATTTTAACCATTTAGGGAAAAAAATTAATTGTTTAAAACGTGATGGATCAAAACCAGAATTAAATCAAACTTAAAATGTAAAGATTGTATTGACACTAAAAGAAGTTTACAACAAACAAGTACTTGGGCAACAAGCCAATAATAAAATATGATAAAGAAAATGACAGCATCTCATCATGATATATATTGATGCAAATTAAAAATATGAAAGAGGGAAAAAATGGGAAACATGCAATGGAATATAATAGTTGATTGTGTTAATACTAGTTCCATTCAAAAATTAATGTACATATTTTTCCTTATTTTATTAGAGATACATGGATTATTCTTAAGTAGATAGATATATAAATGTCCTTTATCTTTTTTGGTAAGTAAGAAATTTTTATTGAATTTATCGGAATCTAAAATTTATTTATATGTGTATATTATGTATATGCAGTTTAAAAATATTATCATTTTCATGATTGTTTAAAAGGTTATAGTTAATCATAGCTATAAAAAGCTCATCATCCAATACTATACAATACTTTTGGTTCTTAAAATATTTTTTGATTTAAATATTGAAGCATTGGGCTGTACCTGTACCCTTCAGACATAATCAGTATGAGTTAGGAAAATTTGCAATCAAAATCCTAAATAAGAGAATTAATGAATAAAAGATTCTAAAAATTCATAAAATTATCATAAGGTCCTAAAAATAGCTGCTGAGGTTGTCATTAACAACCTCAGCAGCTTCTCCTTGGACCTTATAGTATTTTTATGAATCTTTGAAATTTTTTATTCATTAATTATCATATTTGGGGCTTGATTGTAAATTTTCCAATGAGCTATGCTTTATAGAGAGTGAGGCAATAAGTTGTATCATTTATAAGTTAAGATTATTAGTGTCACTTCAATTTGTAATAAATATATATACATGTATATATATGCATATATCAACAAGTGACGACTTTCATAGAAGAGACTGACTACTTAAATATAGGGTCTAGTATTTGAGTTCGTATAAATGTAGAGAACATTATGAAAGAACTACCCAACAAATTAAAAAATATATCAAATTGGTCTAATGAATTAATTTAGGATTTGCAAAATTGGATAGGTGAATATGAAATTCTAGTATTTCAAAAGTACTTAAAATGAATTCTCTCATTAAACATGCGGAGATGAAATTTTATTTTATTTTTTTTGGGCATTAAATGTGTATTTAGTAATTATATTGAATAATTAACTAATCAACTATCTTATTACCTCAGTGAGGCTTAAACTCCCACAAGTTAGGCCAAATATAACTTGTATATGTCTTAATTACTTGCCTACATATGCAAAATCAACTGGCTAGCAGCTAGAGAAGATGACATGTGCTTAAGTATTTTCGTAATATACACGACATTTTTAATGTGTTCTTGACCATAATTTAGATCATTAGATTCTTTTTATTCGACCAAAAAAAGATTAGATTCTCTTAAAGTCAAAAATATTCACCTCACACTTGATCCTTAATTCAAATTGATCTGTTACATCATTACAAATATCGATCTCAATGGACATATATCATCGTGTTTGATAATTCTTCTTTCATTTAGGGGTTAGTTGATGAGCATTTATGATTGAGTAGAATTATTTGCTAGGAGAATTAAGGGAGCTACGTACGCATTAATTTTTTTTTAAATACTGTTGAAATGTTATTTACATTAAAAAATTGACAAAAGTGTATATCTAATTCTTTGATCTGATGAAACATTTCATTTTGGTCCTTCATTTTTATAAAATATTTGATAAAAAGTGTGTATTTAATCATTTAACTTCATACAAAGTTTCATTTTAATCTCCTGAATTTATTAAGTGAAATTTCAGTTTTTTTTAACTTCATTGATTCTAATAAAAAATGTTAATATAGAAATTTTAAATGGTGTAAAACATTCTCAAATATTGACTTGTTAAGTCTAATTTTTTAAATTAACAATGATTATTACAAAAGATCATCATTTGAGACTAGTAATGTTAAAGTTAGAGGACCAAAAAAATTCTTTATAAAATTAAGGGATAAAAAAAAACCCATCATACACTACTAGAAAAACGTGATTTAGCGATAGAAAAATCCATCATTAAATGGCTATTTTCCATCAGAAAATTTTCATTTAACGACGGAAAATATTAGCAACTCTCATTTTAGAGACAGAAAAATTATCAAATGTTGACATATTAAATATAATTAATTTTTAAAATAATAGAAATTGATACAAAAAATAATCATGTGCGACTAATAGAGTAAGTGTTAGAGGGATGAAAAAAATAATTTATATAATTTAAGGAATTAAATCGAAACCTTATATATAATCAAAGGGGGAAAATAGAATGTACACTTTTGCCTTGATAATACAATACAACCAGTAAAGGACTAAATGAAATTACTAGCTAGTGCAACGCAAGCTTGTGATCACTTAAACAGTATCGAATAGAAGTTAATTAAGTGTAATCCCTTTATTCCACTGCGTCATATTTAGAACTTTTTCTTCTAATATCAAATGCAATAATCTTAAGATAGATTCTGTACATACTGTAACAATCCATTGTAGTTTCTTTTAATGGTTGATAATTATATGAACCAACAAAGGCTTAATTACATAGATAAATTTGGTTTAGGAGTACTGTTAGTGTTAAAGCTGTGTGAAACTTCGTGCCTACCTTATTATTCTCCTTAATTTGTTATATTCTGAGCCAACCTGTGTGCGTTCACACCTTTTTCTTTTTTCCTTTTGAAAATTCTGCTAGCCAACTAAGCTTGCACTGAAGTTACTTGTCGAGGAATTTAAGGATCAGAAATGCACGAACACCTTTTGCTCCATATAATGTTTAATTAATATTACTTTTCTTACTTGTTTGTTGCGTGGATTAATCATTATTACACGTATTATTTTGCACTAAACATGTATTATTCATTGTGGTTGACTCGAATGAATGAAAGAGACTCTATACAATAAGGTCGAGGTATATAAGAACTGTGTAGATCTGGAAAAAGAAGAAGAAGAAGAAGAAAAACTACTTCTAGATAGTGTTGGAAAAGTGTGTGTTAAAAGAGAGAACCCCAAGTCCCACATTGCTTGGGTCAATGAAGGGTTGAGAGTATATATGTTAAGGAGTGATGTGGGCTTGTAAAAGGGTCAAGAGAAGAGGTGGGCCTCGCGTGCATAAGAACAAGCAGAAATGGGGCAACGCAGTTGAAATCTAGCGATTCCCCCTGTGTGCGCGAATAAAAGTGGTACTGGATACTTTTGCAAAGTGGTACTGGAACCCAGATCTATTGTACCAAACAAAGCTCTTTTGCAATTCCAAAGCCAGTTCCAATTCTCAGAGTCCAGTTCCATGGTAACAAACGTGGCATTAATAATACAAGAAAGTTATGCTAAGAAAGTATGCTTTTTCGTGTGAATTATACAATAGCTGAAATTAAGAAAGCATGCTGTTCTCTATTGTTTGTTTATTAGTTCTTGTTAGGCTTGTATTGATCGCATTTTGTGTTTACCCTTGGTCGCTAATCAAATGGTTTTTAAATCAATTGAAGTTGAACTAAAAAGATGCATAAAAAACATCTAGCTTAGAAAACAACCACAACAAATCAAGGGGTCATTCTAGCTTAAGATTAACTAAAAAGATGCATAATTGAAGAATAAAAAACATGAGGTTATCGTAAAAGCAATAAAGCATATATTTCTTCCACTAAAGAGAGTTTATATATAAAGAACCAGATGCCTCCACAAGGTCAACGAGTGGATCTAGAAAACGAAATAATCACAATAATGATAGACGAATTTATTCTTCTATGCTTTTTCTATATGTACGAAATACTTCATATGTGAACATTTAAACTATGAGAATTCACAGGTAAGGAAGCTGAAGCGGATTCTTCCCATTTAGTGTCGTCAAATTGGGATCGAATTAAGAACAGTGATGATTAATTCCGATTTAATTATTCCGTCGATCCCCTATACGTATAAAATACGAAAAAGGCATTAATATTAGGAACATTAATATATGATTAAACAAGTATCGATCCTTTTGCTTTGGCATGCTAAGCTAGGGTTAATTATGATAGCTAACTTTGGCAAAAAAAATTATGATAGCTAACTGAATTTAATTTAAAAGATGCAATACTAAATGTGCGAATATATAATATAATTATGAATTAGTACTATATTATTCTTGATGTTGCATGACCTCAATACACAAGTTAATACACTAAATTCTTTCCTAACAAAAAAAAAAAACTAAATTCTCAATGCATGATTGGGTTATTTTGCTGTATCCACTTTCTTCACAGTTTAAAGCTTTAAAAGCTCAATTCACCCGCTCACATGCACATACATACATTGTCTTCCATGTTTAAACTCTCTCTCTCACACTCACACACAATTGATATATATATATATATATAGTTCTCATTGCTCAAAATAAAACAAATGATACTAGAATTTTAGCAACTTGAATATAACTCAAGTGGTGGAGCCAACTAATTAATTCATAAACACATGGCACGAGAAGAAGAAGATCAGATTACTTCATGATGTCACTCTGATCACAAGCAACGTAATGAAAAGGGAACTTGTGGGGGGGAGGAGGAGGAGGAGGAGAAGCCCCAGGAGGAACCACATGTGGTTGCTGTTGCTGTGAAGCTAATAGCTTGTCTAAGAAGGACCAGTCCCCACTAATGAGTCTCTGATGATGTTCACCTCGTTGCTGCATGAGATTACTAATGAGCCCTCCAACAGCACCAGGAGGAGGAGGAGGAGAAGCGAGCCTAAGTAAGCTGTTAGAACAGTGAAGGACGTCCATGGGGTTCAAAGTAGTCGACGTAAATGACGATGAAGAGGTCGCAGAAGGAAGAGGTGGTACTGCGGAATCTGGGCTGAACAACTGTGGTAGGTGCATTGAGCCATTAAAGTTGTTATTATTGTTATTATAGTTGTTATTATTATGGTGGTCATCAGAATAAGGTAGGACAAGTCCTTGATGATGAAGATGATGAAGGTGGTGGTGGTGGTGTTTTAATGGTTCAAATACCTTCATGCAATTATTAGAAGCAGTACTTGTTGACGCCATGTGGTGGCTCATTATCTGTTCATCTTCTTTCATTTCTGGTTGAAACCCTCCGTTAAAATTCTTCTTCTTGAATACCCTACACACCACCCACCCATCTTCCTGGTTCAAAAATTAGAACAAGTTATTGATTAAATCGGATATCATATTTATGATCTGTAGCTCATCAAGATGAAACACGAAAAGAATATATATATATATATATATATATGATTTGTGTATACCTGAAGCTCTGCGTCGTCTTGGTCTAGGCGATACTCATGCATGATCCAGTCAGTTTTCTGGCCATGAGGAGCACGGCCAGTGTAGAAGACTAGGGTTTTCCTCATCCCTATCCTCTTGGAATTGCTCAGGTATATGGCCTTGTCCCTCCCCGTTGCTTTCCAGAATCCAGCCGTAGTGGCCCGGTTCGTTCGGGTTCCTGTCGGGTATTTCTTGTCCTTGTGGCTGAAGAAGTACCACTCATTCTGAGGTCCCGATCCAATCCTACATTTTTCTGCACACCACAAGACCAGCCCCAAGCTTTATTGCACCAAGACATTTGGCTAGGGTTTATACACACACACAGTTATACATATTGTAAAATGAATAAAAATCACACACACACACACACACAAACTCACACATAAAATTCATGATGAAACCTTTGGACCCAACAAATTAAACTAAGAACCTCATTAAACACAAGCAGTAAATCAATATAGGGAAAATTGGATAAGAACATCTATTTAAAGATGTTATTGATCATAAAAACCTAAATTCGAGGGCTTTCTGTGTACGAAACCCTTCATAGTAATAGTACTGATATATATATATTTCATGAAATCATAGTAAATCCTCATGAACAAAAGCATTTTCAAACAAGTACTCATAACCAATTTCCGTTAGTATACAAATGCATGCATGCAGAAGATGAATACTCAAGATAGCAAATTTGATCAAGATATGTGTGTGTGTATAAGAAGAAAAGCTGGCCTATAACAATGATATATAAAAGCAGACCTTTGAGATCCCAAGGTTCAAGTTTGTTGAGATCAACTTCTCGGATGACATCAAGGTCAATGGCTTCAAAAGAGACCTTCTTCCTGAGATAATAGTAAAGAAGCTCCTCATCTGTAGGGTGGAACCTGAACCCTGGAGGCACTTCTATTTGTCCACTTCCTTGCATCATTCTCGATTTCTACCTTTTTCTTATTTGATCTTTATATATGATTCTATCTATCACCAGAAAAATGAAACATGGTTCAAATCAAAGCGAATTAACGATCGAGCGAGAGAGAGAGAGAGAGTCTTATATATCCTTACCAGAACATGTACTCCTCCTAGTAAACTACCTTTCTTGGATACTCCCGAAAATGATGTAGTAGTCAATATAATGATGGATCCAAAAAACCGTTTGGCACAGTACATATGAAAACTGATATATACATCAGAACGTTTTTAATGGAGGATATTTACATCAGAACACAGCCCTTTAGAAACACAGGCACATCTACCTCGCTTTCGTGTGTGTGCGCGTGTGTGTGCATGCACAACCAGAAATAATCTCGTTGTCCTCTTTTATGGTACGTCTTCGGTGAAATGGATCCATATAGAAAGGAGTCAAAAGCAACACAAGTGATGATGAAAAGAAGACTCGTCGTAATTAAAAGATCAGCTATAGCTAGCTAGATTTATCCATTCAGGTAATCAACCAACAAAAAGACTCAGAAACAGTTCTCAACTATCGACAGAAAAGAAAGGAAACATCTCAGAAACAGTAAAAAGAGGTAAATTGAAGGTTCATGGAATTGGAAAGAGTATATAAGAGAGAAAGTACAAACCTTATGTGAACTGTGTGAAATGAATGGGTGTTGAACCAGGCGGACAAAGGAAAGCAGACAAAGGGAAGAGAGGGAAGAGGAGACAGCGATGCGAAGCTTACGTTACCGCTAACTCAGTTCCTTCGCTTAAAGGGCACGGACGTGGTTTTTAATAGCTAGACACACACACAGTTTTATTTGGATCAGTGCAGATAACCTAGCTTCTCCATCAAGGACTGACAACCAAGAACAATGGGCACAGAAATAAATAAGTATATAAATATTCTATTATATTATATATATATATATATATATTGCTTTAACCACAGCTACAAGAATGTATGAGTAATATCCAGGCTTACCTTCTTCTATATACATATACGTTTATACTTGTATGATAAGTATATGAGGTATATGTTAATGAAATGAAATATGTTAATTAAAAAAGATAATCAATGCATTACAGATACGGCTAGAGTAGCTAGATTACTAGCCTCTGGATCTTATGTGACAAATAATACTTCTTATATGTTGATCTGTTTCATTGTAATTTAATTTTTAAGTACGTATGAACATGCATTGTGAAATAATTAAATAAATAGGCTTTTTTGGTAAATGTTGGTTGAATGGGAGGCCTTACTTCCCTAAGAATGGCCTTATAACAATGAAGAAATTCTGCTTAACTGTCAACTAGTAGTGTATGTGTGTGTCCATACACAAATATTTACGTACTCTAAGTCTTTCTTTTTTGTTTTTGCTCATTTTTTAAAAACTTTTGATATGAATGTGACGGGTTTTGTTTTCTTTCATTAAAATATAATAAATCTATAAGCTGTCCTCAAATTACTCCCTCACTCGCAGACAATTGGTCAAGTCAAAGAATAACGATATAAATGCAATTTCAGCTCTTCCCAATATTCTTAATCTACCTCATTCCCATTAATTATTCTTATTATTGCAATTATTTAGACTATAATTATACTCTGAGTTTGAATCTGAGCGTGTCCTTAAGATTATAATTGTACTATATAAAATATATCTGCTCGACCGTAAGTACTTTTTGACCCGTCGTTTAACCTCAATTAAGAGTTAGTCATATCGATATATATTTATATATTAATTTACTTGATCTTGATTATTTTTATATTTTAATAGTTCACACTTAGGGTTTGCTTATATGCAGTCAAGAAATCCAGCGGCTAGCCCTGAATCATGTTTCATAAAAGTGGAGAATTTGCATCAAATTCAGTGTAATGGTCAAACCTTGGGGTTCCATCTCTTGGCTACTAGTCATTATATTCACCAAGAAACATCTCCAATATCGATTTAATTAGTTAATTCATCAATCAATCAATTAAGAGTTTACGTTTTAATTTTTTTGGGTTATTATTGGGATGCAACCCTCAAGCATATAGTCATGATTTTTTAAAAAAACCAGTGAAAATGGATTAAGCTAAGGAAGCCAAAGATCATATATATACACGTTTGGTGTTTTAAATTTACCTCAAATTCCATTTTAATCCTTTAAGTTTAAAATGTACACTTTTAGTTCTTTAATCTTAACGTCATTAGTTTCTTTTAACGGAATATACTTACCCAGTAAATTTAAACGGTGATTCTGCAATTAAATGGTGATAAAATATGTTTAAATTTTAATTTTTTTAATATAATAATTTTTTATATTTTAAAATCCAATCATATTTTATCATCATTTAACTGCAGAATCACCGATAAAATTTGTCGAATCATCATTTTTTGTTGAATAAAACTAACGGTGTTAAAATAAAAAGACTAAAGTAGAATTTTTAAACATAAGGGACCAAACTGAAACTTGACATAAACCTAAATGACCAAATGTATACTTTAACTTATATATAACCGTACCTCACAAGTTTACATAGGGAATGTGTCTAGCTAGATGGTAATTTTGTCCAGATTATGAGTTTGAACTAATTAATTAATATACATTAGCTTGTTTACATATATGTTATGATGTTTATATTCGTGTTTCCCAGGAAAAAAAATGAAGGTAATTTTTGTTTGTTTCTTTGAAGTCTAGGACCACGCTTGTTTGCTACTACGTGATCCATGGATAAAATCAACATATCCTTGACCATCATCCCTTTTTTTGGTTGTGGATTTATAATCTGTCTGATTCTTTCTTGCATAATATTATCTGAAAATTTTAGCACACAATACGGTCATCATATGGTGTGTGAGTGTTCTGTGTTACCAGAGCAACGTACGTGAATTACTAAAATTTGTATTCACCGGGAACTTTTGTCTTCTCTCTCTCTCTATCTCTCTCTCTCTCTCACACACTCACTCACACACACACATTTAGTCTTGGGTGTGTGTATATATATAGGAGACATTTAAATTTAAGCTTGTTTAAGCATGATAATAAAGAAATCGAAGAATCCGATTATTAGTGATATTGAAGGTTTAAGAAAGATTTTTCCTCGTAGATTTGGTTGCAACACGATAACGATAATCTACATATAAAAATTACTGGAAAATATACATATATAGATGATATAGATACTTGTTAATTTTGTTTGAAAATTCAACATTCTCCATTTTTGTAAGCGTATCATTATCATCATACCAGAGACATTGTTATTTGAGAAATTGGCGGGAATTAAATATGGACACATTTTCAAGTAGGAATTCATATTTTGATCCGTCGTATTGTAAGAAACTAATGTCTTCTACTAGATCCAACTAATGCTAGTCAACTTTGCTCAAACCTTTTTCCAATAAATTATATATGGTGGGGCTAATATTTGAAAAAAAAAAGATATTGGACCAAAAATTTCTTTCACAATACACCCTTTAGGCATCTAAAACCAATAGGCATTCATCCTCTAGGAAAAGGAGTTTTGAGAGCTTAAATCCAATATCTCAAATTTGAGTTCATATGTATTAAAAAAATTGCCTTTAGAAGAGTTATCTTCAAATGAGTCAGACAATACTTAAATTTAACCTAATCAAGTTACTATTAAAAAATAATACATCTAATATTTAGAACCGGATAGAATATAAGAATAAGAAATGATCCAAAAGCGGAGAATGCCTGAAAGTGCGTGGGAAAAGCACGTGGGGGATGGATTAATAAAATAAACACAGATGAAGGTCTCGATTACATGAAAATCCCAATTATATATAATTAACAATGGATGTGGTGGTGGATGTATGTATATATAGCTCACTCACTCTCATAACAAATGAATTCTCACGCTACCTCAATGGTCTACTCTTCAAATAATGCGTTATATATATATATATATATATATCTCTCTCTCTCTGTGATAAATGACAGTGTGTTAATTACAAGTAGCTAGTATTAGTAGTGCACATAGCTGGTCAAACACGTTGATGTGTAATGAATTTGCAAAATCCTACTCACAACCTCCCTACCTATAATCATCATTCTTAATCCTCCTTTCACCACTATGTACACAACCTCCAAATTAAACGAATATGATATTAATTAATTGTGACCCTTATCTTTAATTTAATTAATTATATATAAATGCATATATATATATATAGATAGATAGATAGGGATGCATGTTGCTTATATGTGGAGGTGCCGTTGCTTTTACGAACACTGCATCAAACATTAATGTTTTGAGGATTCATTATTGATCTGAGAATCCGATGCCCATGATCTGTTGAATCTGGACTTTGAGGGAGGCCTTCATCTTAAATTCCATGCTGCTCAGTATCATTGACTCTCTCATGAGTTAATCCAATTAGTAAGGAATTGACTCAAAATAAATAAGGTTATAAGGTCAAACCCAGCTATCGATATGAGAATCTTATTAGTCTGTAAATGTCCTTTGAGTATAAAGCAATGTCCCGGTTCTAGTGAGCTTTTGGGAATCAATTCATTTAAACTTTTTTTGTATAAAAAAATATCATTATCTCTCTCTATCTCTCTCAAATTAAAAAGAAGAGAAACTAACCAGATTTGTAAAGAATAAGGTTGGACTGAGTTGAAAACTGAGAAAAGTCAGGTTACATGGATCATAGGTGGTTAATTAAATTGATTTATTTAACAGACATTAATTTTTCTATCTTTCTAATGCTTAAAGCTTAGCTTGGCTGATCTATTTCTAATGCTTAAAGCTTAGCTTTGGCTGATCTATGACTTATATCATGCGAAACTTCTAATGGACATTTCTATTTTTTTTGCTTAAAATAAAAATTGTTAAAATTACATAATTTTTAAGGAAAATATGCTGAAAAATCCCTAACCGCAGATTTAATTTATTATCTAAAAGTACTTGAAAAATCATGTCTTAAACAGGTGCAACTATTCTTCAATTGTGGGTAACACATATCTTCAACCATATGTAAATTCTTTTGTTTTGCATGTAATTGCAAGAAAGTTGCACACAATTGAAGAAGAATTGCACACACTTAATAAAGGTTGCCATAATCCTTGAAAAATTGTAAGTACCTTTATGCAATAAATTTTACAATGAAAAGTTTCTAAAATTTTGGGATTCAAATAATACTTTATTTATTTAGAGATGGGCAAACCTTAAATACCCAATTTACAAAAGGAGGTTATAAGTTATTAGATTACAAGGCCATTCACATAATTAACATGATACTTACACCTTCGTTAAGGTACAAGACATATGCTT
>JANTPZ010004827.1:0-23600 GCA_025593235.1 Vachellia pachyceras | reverse complement strand
TTTATTTTTATTAAAGAATAAAGTTAACACAATAACAAATAAAGAATAGACTTGTACATTCTTATAAAAAATTCAGTGAAATCGAACTTATGAATATGAATAAGATCGAAAAATTTCTTCATAGCTTATAGAAATGAAGGAGGAATTAGCATTTAAAAATTAAATTCAATGCATGATCACTGAATTGTTAGGGAAATGCAGAGTGGTAACATTTATGTCAAATTTTACAAGTGACCCTGTGACCTTCCATTGCCATGCAATTAACATGGACAGTTTGTGTTAGTGGAAGGAGTAATTTTTTTTTTTTCACTTGCCAAAATAAATTAATTTTTGAACATGCCCAACATATATACTTAGGACCATTGAATTCCAAGAGTTATGAACATGTTTTCAAGGTGTACATCGATGGATTTTAATTGTGGGGCACCATAGCATTCAAGAGGTACATTGTAACAATTTCTGTTTCCCCCCCCTTATTTAATAATTATTCGTTTGTTGCACTATTACCTGTGACAACTTGTATCTGCATCTCAAGAGTGATGAAGGAGGGGACAAGTGGCAAGTGAATAAATGAGAGTGTGTTTTTCACATTATGTAAAAAAAAAAAAGAGGGGGGGTGATTTAGCATCCCTTTGATTCAAGAGCAAAACAACAACATAAAAAAATGAATAATGGAGGTAAATGCGTGATAGCAGTCCTAGCGGCGGAGAAATGATCAGAGGGAGTAAACTATTTTTTTTAGATTTCAGATGACATTTTTGCCTCTTAACTGGATCGATTTCTTTCCTCTATGTCCTCGTAAGAAAATTATTTTGAATTGAGCTTATTCTTTACATATTTTAAAAAGATTTTGGGTTAAAAATTAATGGGTACCAGATAAGTAAGATTTATTCTTAATATGTTTTGAGAAGAATTTGATCAAAAATTTAATGAGTTTAAAGTTAGCAAATGAGTGTGTGCAAATAAATCATATAGTACTGATATATACATAATTTTCTGAAAGTTAAAGGGTGTGGCTGAACCCACTTATAATCATAATAGTGTTCTTTATAAGGAAAAAAAGTTCATTCTTAAATATAATTCGAGTTCATCCCCATTCTCTTATTTTTGGTATTCTCCCACTTGGTGCAATTCTTTATTTTATTTAGATTAACTTTAACACATTCATTTTTTAGTTAATATATAGCATCATTATATTTTTTTTATTAGAAGACAAAGCATTAATGACCTAAAATTATACTCAGTAATATTAAAATTTTGGAGATTAAAATTATCCCATTGCAGTACCATACTATTTGGACATTAATTTTATATTTTCTTTTCTTCATAAATTGATATTTTCTGAGAAATAAAAGAAAAAAATACCCTCCAGAAATATAAAGAGAGGTAGAAAGAGAAATTGCAGAGTGAAAGGAGGGGGCGGGGGAGGAGTGAAACCTGTCTCGTGAAGCAGCAGGGGAGAAGGGGAGAGGAAAAGAAAATAGAAAAGATCGCTCTTTTTTCTCTTCCTTCGCCTTCTTCTCTCTCTATGTCTCTGTAATTTCGTCAGTATTCTTTGGCGTAAAACCTCACCTCTCCCTGATAAAAAGAAAAAAGAGCAGTAAAGTAAATTTGTCCTTCTCTCTCTAAGAATTTTCACACCCACATTCATTCCTTGCTTCCTCCTTTATATCACGAGATCCCCATCCTTCTCGCTCTTTCTTCTTTCTTTTTCTCCTTGATGTCTTCCTCTAAGCTTCTGGCTCTATGTTCCTCCGTCTGTGCATATGCTAGAAGGCCTCTCTGTGGTTTCATCTGAAGGCATTGCCAAAACGTAACAAGACAAGAGGGATAGGAATAGGATAGAGAGCTGGAGGAAGAAGACATTGTTGGGGAAACAAGAGTTCAGCCTTGTGTTGTCTGGTTAGTGTGAGAATGTCACATTCTGGGAAGTCCGATTCGGAGCTAGGGTTAGCCGCTCTCCGCGAACGGTTTCGAGAATCCGTGCACTGCGAGGCGAACAAGCCAGATTTTCGCGAGCTCGATCTTGGGTCGCCGGTTTCGCCATTGCGGACACGTCAGAGTGGACCTGCTATTAGTGGACTCACCACCACTACCAGCAGTAGTTCCAGTTCATCTGGATCGGTTTCTGGGCGCAATGGGTGCAACCCGGTCTCGAAAAGATCCGATTCTGGTGCGAACAATCATTCCGGTGAGCTTTCTGGTTCCAGCGAGAGCAGTCCTACTGCCGGTGAGAGCCTTCGATCTGGGGGGAATGCCAGGAACTTCAAACCGGGTCACGCAAGATCCGATGCCGGAACTACCCCACCCCTAATCTATTCGGGTCAAAGCTATTCCGTCACATCACCGGGGTTGAATGTTCTTCCTACCGGCAATATCTGTCCGTCTGGCAGGATTCTGAAGACGGGCATGGCGTCTAATCGGATCTCCAGGACGGACGTTCTGGGCTCCGGTACGACCAATTATGGTCACGGAAGCATAATGCGGGGCGGTGGAACATCCAAAAATACTGCCGGAGAGGCGGCAACTATGGCAAATGCAAGGGCAACCGGTGTTGGCGGTTCCAAAGAGCCGTTCAAGAAAGCGGCGGGGGGTGCGGATCCAGAAGAGGTAAAGAGAGCGGGGAACGAGCAGTACAAGAGGGGTTACTTTACAGAGGCATTGATACTTTACGATCTGGCAATTAGACTATCCCCTGGTAATGCCGCCTACCGGAGCAACCGTGCGGCTGCATTGACGGCATTGGGTCGGTTGACTGAGGCGGTGAGGGAATGCGAGGAGGCTGTGAGTTTGGATTCTAATTATGGAAAAGCGCACCAGCGTCTTGCTTCTCTTTTTCTCCGGTGAGTGAGCACGAATGAACTAAATCCTCTTTTATGCCGTTTTTCTTTCAGAATGTATTGTCTTCCTGAAAATGTGAGCTTTGTGCATCGTTTGTAATGTTCTTATTCTGTCGTGCGACCTCGGGTCAAGTCTGTTTGTTGGTTATTATTAATTTCTTATGCGGTCGTCGTTGTTTTCTGTTATCGATATCTTATTTTTGGCTCTGCTGAAATAAGTTCGTGCAAAAGATATTTTATCTCGAAAGTCAATAAGCGTTATGCTCTAACATTTCGTTGATTCTTTTGTTTAATGATGGGCGTAATGACGATATTGAAATAATTGGTAATTTTGGTTCAAAGTTGAAAGTCATGTCTCCTATTTAATGGCATTGCGAAGATTTCTATGATCCTAGTTAATTCAGATTCTGGAATTCACTGTATTATCCATTGTTTTATCCCTTTACAAATTGTTTGGTATGTTATTGTCATTTTAGATCTGCTTTTATCTGTAGAGAAGGAGTTTAAAGCGTAGACTCATGTTGTTGCAGGTTAGGACAAGTTGAGAATGCGAGGAAGCACCTTTGTGGTCGTGGGCTGCAGCCTGCTCCTTCTGAGTTTCAGAAGCTGCAATCGGTGGAGAAGCATATCTACAAATGCACTGATTTCCGAAGGATAGGTGATTGGAAGAGTACCCTCAGGGAACTTGACGCTGCTGTTGCTGCTGGAGCTGACTCCTCTCCTCAGGTAAAGACTTCTTGGGTCATATCTGTGTTTAATGTATTATTGTGCGAAAAGCTTAAAATGGCTGAACTGGTTCAAAATTGAATTTACAGCTCTTTATGTGTAGAGCAGAAGCCCTTTTAAAGCTCCACCAAATTGATGATGCTGAATCGGTTCTGTCAACTATTCCTAAAACAGAATCACATTCTAAATCTTTATCTCAGACCAGGTTTTTTGGGATGCTTTCTGAAGCTTATTCTTTCTTTGTTAGAGCTCAGATTGAGATGGCTTTGGGAAGGTGAGTTCAGAAACTGTAAGGTTCATCAGAAATCTAGGTTGGCATATGATTTCTCTGGAAGAATGAGAATGGATGATGGATGCATTGCAGGTTTGAGAATGCAGTTACAGCTGCTGAGAAAGCTGGCCAGATTGATCCCCGAAACATTGAAGTTGCTGTTTTGCTCAGCAATGTAAGGGTGGTGGCTAGAGCTCGAGCTCGTGGTAACGATCTTTTCAAATCTGAAAGGTTCACTGAAGCTTGCTCTGCATATGAGGAAGGTTTAAGGCTGGACCCTTCAAATGCTGTTCTCTATTGCAATAGAGCTGCTTGTTGGTTTAAGCTTGGGCAATGGGAAAGATCAATCGAGGACTGCAATCAAGTTTTACACATCCAACCAAATTACACAAAAGCGCTTCTTCGGAGGGCTGCCTCAAATAGCAAGGTAAATTAATTTGGTTCTCTACTCTGGGGTGCAAGATGATAATAGTTATATGCATCTCATGCTTATCACTTGTGGAGTACAGCTAGAAAGGTGGGAAGAAGCAGTCAAAGATTATGAGGTTTTACGAAGAGACCTTCCAGATGACAATGAAGTTGCTGAAGCTCATTTCCATGCTTTTGTGGCATTAAAGAAATCTCGTGGGGAAGAAGTTTACAATTTGAAATTTGGTGGTGAAGTGGAAGGAGTATCTAGTCTTGACCAGTTTAGAGCTGCAATTTCTTTACCAGGTAACAAATGTTTCTTGGAAATCTTCTCTTATCAGTGACTTTCTTGTGGTCAGTTAATTTATTTTGTGCATACCTTAACTCTACAGGCATATCTGTTGTCCATTTTGAAATTGAATCAGACTTGCAATGCAAACAATTATCATCGTTTGTGAATACCCTTTGCAGTCGATATCCTTCTGTTAACTTTCTCAAGGTATTATCTGATTAATCATCTCATTCACTTCACCCTACTTATTTAAGAGGTGAAAGATGAAGCGTTGTTGTTTCCTTACGCACATAATTTTTTTTTTTGTTTGACTAAAGGTGGATATACAAAAAAGCCCAGCAATTGCCGCTGCTGAGAATGTTAGGTTGGTACCAACTTTCAAGATCTACAAAAATGGCAGCCGTGTGAAAGAAATTGTTTGCCCTAGCCGAGATATGTTGGAACACTCTGTGAGGCATTACAGCACTTAGAACTCATGTACTGCTTCTATGCCTACTAAAGCATTTTGTTTGAGCTGCCAAGTTCGCCTGTTGAACTTCATCCCTGCAGTTCTTCCAGTCCTTTGATCCCACTCTAAAAATGATGACCCAGAATCTGTGACATAGTCAGGGCCACATGATAATAATCTTGTTTAGCAGCCAATGCTGCCACCAGAACCCAGAGAGTTTAGGTTCCTTTTGCAGTTTTCATTTATTCATTCATTCCTCAGTACTTTCTCTGGCTCCATGTTCCTCCCTTCTCCCTTTTTTCAATTTCCTTTTACTCCTCTCCCTTCTTCGGTTCTTGTAGGTCAGAAAGGAGGAAGATTTTTCTTTGTATGTATTTGATTTAATTGGCAGTTCAATTACCTTTAAGATAGACAGGCAGACTGAGATAGACAGAAGGGGGAGATGGACGATCTCATCTGTTGGCAGGGGGGATCACTACATGTATATATGTGAAAATATATACCGAAAACTGGAAGCCCTTGAAGGAGATTGGATGAGTGGTGGGTACCTGCTGTGGGTTAGAGATAGGAGGATGAAATATATGTTGTTATTGTTATTTCCTTTTTTCCTATTAGCCATTTAATCAATAAAATTCCCAATTTTTCCCCCTGCCTCGTCTCCTAAGCGCTAGCTTATAGACATTTTTGCCTTCTCTTTTCTCTGGCAACATATACACTGATGGTAAGTCCTGAGGCCATATTATCATTTGAACTCTAGGGTGTAAACTTGTTTTGACAAAGCCTATGATAGGCAAGCAACGTACACACGGGAAAAGTTTCACTGAAAAATGCTTGGTCTCCATTCACATTGAGCATTGGTATGGTCTCCATATCCTGGATTTTCTTAGAAACTTGCTCATTATTCATGCAATGAGCAGATTTAGGGGACTTTGTTGTCTGTCTTTACGCGATGTAAGTAGGCTTTGTTTTTGTTACCGAGATTGGTGGTTCTGGTGGTTGATACAACTCATAAATCTTATCTTTTGAGTCTGTCCTTTATAGGGGAGGGATAGGTAGATGGACCACTACTTCGTAGCCATTGGGACAGCTTTCTTATATACGTGTATATACACATGTTATTGGTTTAAGATGATGCATGTATAGAATAGTAGTGGTGAGTGGGAGAGGTGAGTTTCTTTGTGAAAAGGGGCTTCGAGTTCACATGTGGGCATTTAAGATGTTGCCTTCTTTCTATTAGGGTCACCCTCCCTCACACCTAACCAAATGAATCCAAAAGGTCTTGGTCCTTGCTTGATGTGCGGCTGCTTTGTCCAAACACTGGACTTGTTATTTTTAGCGCACCCACTTTGGTTGTATTAGTGGAGTTATAACACTGCACGTCAATAGTTTTCTACTGCTGAAGGAAGGTGACCCCCCAGCTGGTAGGGCCTTCACCGGCCCTTTTGTTTTTTGGTGGACTCATGATTACGACATTGAAGGAAACTCCATTCTAGAAACTTACATGCTTTTTTTTTTTGGTTGCCGTAACTCATGCAACCCGTTATATCTTCTAGCGAGAGATTGAATCACAACCTCGTAAATGAGAAAACCTCAAGGGCGGTACCTCGTGTCAGTTGGATTACAAGGCCTGATGAAATTATCATCTGGTTTGAAACGTTGCTTACCCTTCTTCCAAATCATCACTAAGAGTTTGTTTGGATGTGATTTTGAAAATAGCTTTTACAGATTCGAGATAAAATCTAGGTTATAGAGAATAGATTTTGGAAAATAGCTTTTACATATTCTGAGGTAAAATCTAGGTTTTGAAAAGTGATTTATGTTTGGGAAGTTATTAGTTTTTATGGATTCCGAGGCAAAAAAGTGGGTGGGAAAGAGGAAAGAGAAATAATGAAAAGTAGGAAAGAGGAAAGAGAAGAAAGAAAAAGGAGAAAAAGGAAAGAGAAAGAAAGAAAAAGTAGGAAAGAGAAAAAAGGAAAGAGAAAGAAGGAAAAAAGTAGGAAAGATGAAAGATGAAAAAGTAGAAAAAAGAGGAAAAAGTAGAAAAAGGAAAATCTAAGTTACAAACTGAAGTATTATAACCAAAATAGCTTTTGGGAAAAAAATGTTTGGTGAGATTAACAAGCCCTAAATTAACATTATACTTGGGAAGGTTTTAAAGGAGTTTGGTGTCAGTTGGGCTGCAAGTTGTGAGAGATCAGAAAATTGAAACTGCATTGCATGTAAAGTGACCGTTTGTGTTGAAGTCATTGGTAATAAAGGTTGGTGGTGATATGGGGGGAAAAGGGGGGAAAATGTGAAATGGACTTTTGTGTCAAAACAATCGGTATTCACTTCAGAGGTGGGCCCACGCTTGTGCTGTAAAGTAGCCTCCAACCAAAACCCCCCAAAAAAGAAAATTAAAAAAGGGAACATAAAAGAAAAGGATGGATTAATGCCAATTCAGGAAAAAAAAAACAAGGATTCAAAGTTGTGGCATTTGAGAAACTCTTTTAAAAATAAGTTGAAACTATATTAATTCGGCTAAGGCTTTATATTAAATTAATTATTCCCTTCTATAAATAAATATATACCGAGTACCATTTAACATCATCTCCTGTCAAATACCATCATCCATCATGCATCGCTTCTTCTGAAAGAACAATTTTTTAACAAACTGGGAAGATGTGTAATTTTTTATTAATAATATATTTGCTCCAAGCATGCAAATTATTAAATTTGTTATAAATTTTTTTTTTTTGGGAGTGAGATGGTATAAAAAAAGGAGGATGGCTGCAGGTCAAATCAGAGGGCCATGAAGCGAGAATCGGGAGGGAAAGGATTGAAGAAAATGAGAAGGAAGGAAGAAGATGAATTGGACATTGGAGGGAAACAGTACCGACAGTACGGTGAGTTGATGGACCGAAAGCATCGGAGTTAGGTCCCTGTGAAACCCAAACACCAAATATAGCCGTTGTCTTACTCACCAAACCATGGATTCAAATTTCAGTTTCTTATATAAAAATTCAGGAAGGTTTAAAAAAGTTAAATAGCACTTTAGGAGAAATTATGTACAGGTCCCTAGGAATAGAAAAAATCACAATTAGATCTCAAAAAATTATGAAATTGGGTTGGACTTGGGTTACATGAGAGAGGGACATGAGGAAGAAGAGGCTTAGAATGTCTTTTCACATATACAATTACTCTAACTCAATCAAATGGCATTTCACTCAATTTTATTATTTTCAGGGATGTCATAGTGACTTTTTTTCTGTTTCTTGGGATCGGTAAATAATTACTAGATTGCTTTAAAATATGCATTTGTATATCATTAAATTATACATCAGTTTAGAAGTCAAATAAATTAGTTCGCGGTTTCAGTTGTAAGCTTACCTTTGTTCCATCCATAATTGTGGAATTAATTGGAATTATCAACTGTCTACACTAGTGTTGAAACAGGGGCTATAAGAATAATGTTGTCATTATGGATGATTATATTGAAGCCATCAATTTTGTGTCAAGGGCTGTGAGTCTGCTTACCTTTTCAGTGACTTAGTGCAGGATGCCAGATTACTTATCAACATGAACTGGAATGGGAAATTAGGTACAAGTATAGGGAATCTTTGGGGTTTGCTGGCCAAACTCGTGAAGGAGCAACCTCCCTTATGGGTGAGGACCACACTAGTGAATTTTGAGATGTACATGTCTTATTGTGATCTTGTTTAAGTAATGATCTTCAGGTTTTATGGAAAAAAAAAATGTTTAAAGAAAATTAATAAATAAAATATTTTAAAGTAATTTATTTAATTTTTTGAACGGTCAATTATTCCTCCTGTGTTGCTGCAGGAGGTAGTGCATATTTTTCGAAGAAGAAGAAGAAACAAGAGCAAGTCCAGAACGTCGCAGTGAGTTTGAGGAAGAAAAGCAAATAGAAACCAAGGTAGTGCAATCATAATTCTTTATTCTCACAATTGCCGCTGCAACTAAACAATAAGTAATACTCATTTTTCAGGCAGCACCAACATGGCCGCTATAAGTTAACAAAAGCTTGTCTCTTTTTGGTGCATCATCTTGCAAACCAAATCGAGTATGTATATTTATGAGCTTCAAAGTAGGAAAACAAAGTACAACCTGGGGAAGAGAAGAAACGAGAGAGAACTCAAATACTTAACCAGTGTTCTGCAAGCCAGCAGCAATACCCTTCATGGTGAGAATGAGAGTGTCTTCTAAACCCGGCGCGTATTCACTTGTTGGGTTTAGTGCCACCAGTTCATCCGCCGCCTTGCTTATCTCCGTAGACTCCTTCGAGAGATGGGGTCGCACCTTCACGTCGAAGCTCGGATCCCGGATGCGTTTCAATGTGTAAGCTTGGCAAACATTAAGGGTAGTAATGTAAGAATCACGTAGCCTGAGTCTTTGCTTCAAGTATGGGTCTCCTTCAAGAAGATCCTTGTGCCCAGCTACCTATCAGTACACCAAAGAAAATCAGTCAGCTAGTGTTGTGAAATTGGTTATCATAAAACAAAAACACTTTTTAAGATGAAGAACATTCATTTCATTACCTGAAGGAGCAGTCTCTTAGTCTCTTCATACTTGGCTCTCAATTGCTCTCCAAATGGCCACAATTCTGATGAAACAAGGAGTTTATCATAGAGAGCAGCGATGCCTGGGTCTCCCTTGGCGAACACCATTTCAACTAAATCAAGGGTGACCCTGAAGAAAGGCCATTGAGTGTACATCTCTCTCAGCATTTGCAGGTTCCTCACATCCTTCTCAATCACTTGTTTGAATGCAGCCCCAAATCCAAGCCACACCGGAAGATGAAACCTCGTCTGTGTCCACGCAAAGATCCATGGTATTGCACGAAGTGTTTCAATCCCACCGCTTGGCCTTCTCTTCGCTGGCCTGCTTCCAATGTTCATCCTACCATACTCCAACTCTGGGGTAGCCTGCATGTTAT
Source organism: Vachellia pachyceras (assembly GCA_025593235.1). Taxonomy (NCBI): domain Eukaryota; kingdom Viridiplantae; phylum Streptophyta; class Magnoliopsida; order Fabales; family Fabaceae; genus Vachellia; species Vachellia pachyceras. The sequence continues at coordinate 13,679 of JANTPZ010004827.1, read as the reverse complement.
AAGGATTTTAGATGTCAGCTATTTAGTTCACCAAGTCTCACATTGAATAACATAAGATGCTCATTAGAGTACTTAAGTGACTTGGTGATCTAAATAGAAATAACCTAGGATGCTTAATAGGGTATTTAAGTGAGTTGGTTCTATCATCTTTATCTTAATTGGGTATCCAAGATTTTGTAGTAATCTTACCAGGCGGAAGTACTCAACGAATCGGGGTTCTTTGAATACGACAGATCGATATTCTTCAGTGGCAATGACAGCCATCTCATCCATTAAGGCACGCCATTCTGGCCTTGGTGAGATTGGAGGATGCATTCCATGCTCTAAAGTAGCAGCAGTGAAACGTTGAAGTGTTCTAAAACACAAGTGCTCCTCTCCAAAGGATTGCTCAATAACTTCACCCTGAACAGTTACACGAAGTGATCCATGAATCGTCTCAGGGGGCTGAGACAGGATAGCAAGATGGGTGGGCCCACCTCCTCTCCCGACGGTCCCACCACGACCATGAAACATGGTTAGCTTAACACCATATTGTTTGGCCACATTTATCAGTTCCTCCTGAGCCTTATATAGCTGCCATGCTGCAGAGAATCTCCCAGCATCTTTCCCTGAATCTGAATAACCAATCATCACCTCTTGCTTCCCATTGATCCGGTTCTTGTACCAGTCCACCGAGAACAACCGGGCTAAAGCAGCCGGAGCAGCCTCCAGATCAGCAAGCTTCTCAAACAAGGGGACAACTCTTAATGGATGCTTTACATGGCATTCTCGTTGCAGAAGTTCGACGGCAAGAACATCGGATGGTGCTGTTGCCATTGAAATGATGTATGCTCTGAAGCTGTCTGGTGGAAGCTCGGCTATGACATAAAATGTGTCCAAAACATCTCTGATTTCCTCAGTTGTGGGAAGATCAGGTCCAAACAATGGCCGCTTGCCACTCAATTCAGACAAAAGCCATTCCTGTCGCTTCTCCTCGGACCATTCATTGTAGGAGCCGATTTCCAAATGTCTAGTTATGGCATCCATGACATCAGAATGACGTTCTGATTCTTGCCTGATGTCCAGCCTCACTAGTGACAGTCCAAAAGTGGAGACCTGCCTCAAGAAATCCAGAAGGCTTCCATCGGCAATCGCCTGATCACCACAAGCACAAAGTGACCGGTAACACAGTTCAAGAGGTTCCAAGAACTGCATAAAATTAACTCTAGTTTAGTGACTGTTAAATACAGATAATTACAACAACAACAATAACAAAAACAGCAACAAGCCTTATCTTACTAGCAAATGACAAGACCGCTCAAGGGTTTGACATTATAGGCTTGTTTGGATAGCCCATTTGGGCATCCAAAAGCCATTCTTGCGCTTACCGAGACAAAATTCCTCTCACATATTTATCTCAGAATCTGTGTCTGTTCTCCCAACGGACTTACCAAACAAGCCCTATATTGTAAAATGAAAGGGTAGAAAGTGGACATACATCTTCAACGTTGGTGAAAGTGACATCCTCTGGAATATCAGAGTTACCATGTGCTAGCAAATGGCGAGAACGTTCACGGGTCTGATATAGCCTATCTCTCACTTCACCCAACACCACACGGTATGGTTCATTTGGTGGGATTTTCTTCCAGAACTCTGCATCATAATCGAAGTCACTTCAATTTTACAGCTTTTCTCTTCAACATCTCTAGCTTAAAGCAGTTTGTTCAACACACCATAATTTGAGGTTTTCGTTTTGATTACCTATATAGTGTTTTGCAACTTCATTTTTTTTAGCAGATTGATGAAGTTCATCTGCACGAACCCGTAGCTCATCATTGCAACGCCACATAGACAGCTACATAAACAATAAAGTCAGCAAAATGATGAGAGATAACAAATTATCCCCAAAAGTCATTGATGAATGACGAAGACAAATACCTCAAACATAAGATCCTCTATCTGGGAATAATACAAATTAGCAGCCATCATTCTAGCCAATAAGCAAACGTCCCTTGTCACTTCAGGAGTTACTCTTGGATTTCCTGCATCAATATTGAACAGAGATAAGAAGATCATGACCATGAGCTAATGCAAGCCAGTCATTTCTTTTTTTGTAAAATGCAAGGATTTTCGTACCGTCACGATCACCACCCATCCAAGAAGAAAACTGAATAACAGGAGCATTATGAGGAACACGCTCATTGATCCCTATGTTCTTCAAAGCCGTGTCAACACGGCGCAGAAATTTCGGAACACCCTTCCAGATTGTTTCATGGAAGTAACTCATTCCTGCCCTCATTTCATCTTGTGGTGTTGGAGGAGTCCTCCTGATTTCATCAGTTCGGAAGGCAGCTTGAATCTACATGAACATAAGTAACAATATATTGTTTTTTAACATTCTGATTTGAATGTCCTCAAAACTTCACTTTAAATTATGTTAAAAAAACTAGTGTTCCAAAACTCGCCTCCCTCTGTAGGGCCTCATCAAGCTCCTGTTTATCATCAGGCGTGATGTCTTTGGCATACAACTGAGCTAAACAATTTCGAATCCTGCAGAGAAGAGGCAAGGTTAAGAATGGGTTTTTACCCATTAAGAAAAGGTCAGATTTTCTTTTTCCCCAGAAAATGTAAGATAACTGAGAATTATCATATATCATGTTCAAACCTTCCATGTTTCTGAAGCAAAGATCTACGAATTGATTGAGTAGGGTGAGCAGTAAGAACCAGATCAACAGTCTGGTTTTTCAGAGCATCAAAAACTTCTTGAGGGGACTTCTTCAAGTCCACCACAAGTTTCTTTAAAGTTTCTTCAATGTCTGATTCAGTAGTTGCATTGCTCTCATCAACAAAATCCCCTTTCTTCAGCTTGTTTCTTCGTCGGTAAGCAATCTGAACCTCCTCAGCTAAATTGGCCAAGTTAAGCATATGGGAGAAGGATTTTGCAACAACAATAGAGTCCCCAGCATCCAAACTGGTTATTGCTTTTCCAAGCTTCTCAAGTTTTTGAGGGTCATGCTTTCCTTCATACTCGGCAGAAAGCTCATATACTTCTTGAACCTATGCAGGATCAACAGCGCATCTTCTCAATATATCAAGTTCAAAATGTTCTAACTAGGAGAAACAAATTGCCAAAAGAAAACATAGCCACCGATCCTTCCTAGTCAGAAAGATTTGCATTTAAGGACATATAACCAAATCTGGTGCATTCAATCCAAACAAATGTTAATGGCAAACTTTCATTAGTTGTTTGATCAGGTCACAAAAGTAGAAGATTTGACCATATATAAGCCTGATCGATCTCCCGATCATTTCTTCTATTCTTTTAGTTACAAGACAGAACAAAGATATAGGTAGCAACTCTGGCTAACCACCAACCGATACCTTTACTATTAGATCAAACCAATATGTTGTATTTCTGGGTTTTCACTTCTTACTTCCTTGTCTACTGATAATTTATAATTGGCCTTGCTTTGTCCCCTCAAAGAGTAAACCAACCATATAGTCGAAACAAAAAAACATAAAATGGACTGAAGTTTTACTAGAATATGTCCATATATAATGGACTTCTGTTGACTAAAATAACATGCCAACATTTTTCAGTCCAATAGACCAAACCAAGTACCTAGAATCATTGAGACACAAAGTTCATGCTTTGGCTCAAAGCAAACCGATCGTATCAAAAGTTTGATAACAAAATGTGAGATTCAAACTAGAATCCTTCAGAACTCAGGTGCAAATGCTGTTAAACAAGCAGAACTCACCGTTTCCTTCAGATCCTCGCCATGTAAGTCCTGGAGAATGTCAAGAAACCGATCCAGAAGAAGAGCATCATACTCAATCAGTTTGTCATCCTCACTCACTTTAGCCGGAACCAGTTGCCGAAGCTGGGCATCAATGGATGCCATCTTTTCCAGGTTTCGATTCGCCATGGCTCACTCTTAGTCCTCCCAGCTGCGATCATCCAAAACCCACAAACAAAAGTTAAAAGTTAAACCTAAAAATCGGGAGTGAATCACTGGAAAGGCGGCAAATTCTTATCACAACCCGTTAATAATGGAACCATTAACACCGATGATTAGTTAAGACAAGACAAATGCGAAAGAACAGTGCAGCTAACTACACTAAAACCACACATACACAAAAGAAAAAGACTTTTTCGGTTAAGGATGATCCATGGTTGAATCAGTAGTCAAAGGTGTCCAATAAAGTACCTGAATAAGAATTAGCTAAATACGAGGGGGTGGAGGGAGAAGAGAGAGAGAGAGAGAGAGAGAGAGAGAGACGTATATGTGGGATCTAAAGCGGTGAAGAGGTTGTATTTATAACATGAGAAACAGATTATAGAAATTTCTCAACTTTGATGAGCCTCAAAGAAGAGTGAGTAATTTGCTAGAGGCAGTGACTGCATTATCTCTGGATGCTTTTGTAAATAACCTCGGGGTTGAGATTCGAATATGCTTCCAAATTCAAAGATTCCTCAGTTCAGAACAGTTTTTGGTAGTTTATTTTTTGTCCTCCTCCTGCGCCTGGTCCATATTCTGCCAAATCATCAAAAAATTAAACAAATGAAGTTTTCTTCTTTTCGTTTTTTCCCACGATAATTGTTTGCCCCCTTTTCACTTGGACTTTGATCTGCCCTTTTCATTGTAGTATCCATTGCTCGAACCTCAAATAATAGTCATAATTATATGGTTGATACATATTAAGAAAATAGTTTAAAATTTGTTGTTTCCTAAATTGAATTTTTTCGCATCTTTGTTTGTTGATCCCACTAAATATGAGGAAGCATTTAATAGTAAATAAGAATATTTATGAATTTAATAATACAAAATTACTTATATTTAAAATAAAAGATAATAGTAATGTTCAAATAGAAAATGGTTAGGTTGAATTCGTTACATTCATTATATCAAATTCTCTAATTATATTTGTCATGAATCATTTTTTTAAAAAAAATATTAAATGGTATAACCCATATTAAAAATACTCAACTGATTGAAAAGCTTAATATAATGGGTACAAGATACTAGATGCAAGTATGATCCTATTCAAATTTATATTATTCAAATCAATGAATATCAGATATAAATTGAAGAAAATTTAGATACTTAGCCTTACATGCACTTAACCAATCAAATATCAAATAATATAATAAATTACTATGGGAAATATACCAACGCTTTTAAACCTAACCCAAAGGACATATTATTGTAGAATGAAATAAAATCATGAAAAAGAATTAAAAGCTGGGGATTAACAAAAGGCAAAAACAAACAACGCAGCACATAGTTTTGAGTCAAGTTGATATATTTATATTAGTAATTATAGGGAGGAACACATGATGCTGCATTATGACACAACGTGATGTCTTACTATAAATTAATTAATAACAATTAAATCGAATTAATCATAAAGATTCCAATGATTCTAATAACATGGACATGTGAAGTCAGAGAAATTGAACCATCCTTCACATGAACTTAACACTCATCGTCTCTCGTTGCTCCTCCCTATGTTTTTAACCTCGTTTCCAACGTTAATTCCCCGTCAATTCATGTAGTAACTTCCTTCCCAATATATATAAAAATAATTTGTGAATAATTACTTCAAAGCAGATAATAATCACATGGAATGGTTGCACTAGATCTTTTATCCACCCAAATATCATGTCTTTTATTAAGACACCGTACGATAACTGGGATATAATACTACTTTTGTTGTTGTTTTTTTGATACAAAAAAGTTTATAAATTGGGTCATGGGGTTTCACAAGGGTTAGTACATGCCTTTAAGTTTAGGAAATATTTACAAATGTATTTACATATGCTTACAAATAAGATCCCCATATTAATAACAAAGTTTGAACTCATAATCTTATGAGATGTGATTTAATTTCTGACCAACTATATATCAACCTTTTATTATCGTTACCCTTGCATACCAGTGAAGTCGATATGAGTGGTAAGAACTCCAATGCCTCGTATAGTATATGAAAGTAATTTTGATGAAAATGGAAGTATAAATAAATTTTAAAACATATTTGGTACGAAGGTGGGAGTGAGATATAATTTTTAATTGAAATATGTATTTATGATATGATAATACTAAAATGCCTTTATAATAAAAATCCCCAACCATGAGAACACGACAGACTTTAACCCAAACCACCGTCCGATCACGAAGGACAACAAACCACAGTCCTAAACCATCATCAGACCATCCAAGAGCTCAGTCATCGTTGGCCCATCCACAACCATAGTCAAACCATCCAGATCTGAAGTCGCGTTCATCGAGAAGCAACGGAGAAGAAGATGACGATTGCCAACATTCAGATTTGAACTTCCAACGAAGATGGAGAATCTTGGATTCTTCGATGGAGACAAAGAATCATGTTTTGAAGTTAAAAGACGATGGTGCCGATGACTGGTGGAGAAGATGAACATGGAAAGTGACGGTGGAGCATTCCAAAAGAGTTGAGGCAGAAATGGTAAGTGGGGAAAGAATTGAAGTTGAAACCGAATTCCATCCATTTTGTGGAATTGGGTTCCAGCACCAAAAATATACAAAAACGTACTTCAATTTCAGCTCCAATTCCCTAACTCCAATTCTTGCTACCAAACGGGGCATAATTTAGAAATTAAGCTCTCATTATTGTTCATTTAAGACTTGTTTGGCAATCCAATCTAAAACCTAGATTTGGTTTCAAAATCTAGATTTTACCTCAAAACCGAGGTTTTGTCCAAACAAATTTTTTTACCCAAAAGCTATTTTGGTTACAAAACCTCAGTTTGAAACCTAGGTTTTCTCTTTTCTACTTTTTCTCTTTTCCTCTTTCCTACTTTTTCTTTCTTTCTCTTTCTCACTTTCCTCTTTCCTACCCACTTTTTTTCCTCGAAATCCGTAAAAGCTAATAACTTCACAAACATAAATCACTTTTCAAAACCTAGGTTTTGCCCCGGAATCTGTAAAAGCTATTTTCCAAAATCTATTCTCCAAAACTTAGGTTTTACCTCGGAATCTGTAAAAACTATTTTCAACCTCACATCCAAACAAACTCTTAATAAACATAACTATTTCGTAGAGAACACAACCAGTCAAATCAGATATTTCTCTCATCCTTTGTGCATATGGGGAAGGAGATGAGTTTTTACTTAGAGTACTTATGATCTTGCTCCATAATCTTCATGGAATTAATTAAAAACTCTATAATTGAGCCTCCCATCTTTAAGGATTTGACTTTTGGGTAAACGACCCAGATTTGGCCGTCACTTCGCCAGTTCTTTGAAAATGATACTCTACCAATAATATGTTTGAACCAAAAATTGAAATAAAAAAATATTAATACACCATTATTGGTCTAAAATAACGTCCTTTCCATCCATTAGTTTCTTCTTCTTTGTGGACCTTTCCTTTATATATATATATATATGTATGTATGTGTGTGTGTTTACACACACACACGCGATCATTATATTATTCCTCTTCTCACGTGAAGGCTTTTTTTTTTCTTGAGTGAAGTGTGATGAAAAGTTGACTTTTCGAATAAAAATATGTTCATAATATTTATTAATAATAATATATATATTTTAGATCTCTTGATAATGTACTATATTATAGTGTTAATTATTTTCAGCTCATGTGCCTTATTCAACCCCCCACGCAGCAGCCATCGATTGGAGAAGCTCTTTTCCAGAGGCTTGTGTATTCATCCTATCATTCCTAAATATCTCTCTCACTAGCTAGTTATTATATATACAATCATATTCAATAATTAATTCGGATATAAAGTTACAAAACGTATAATCATATATTCATGATTGTTTTTTATTTCTATTTCTATCCCAATACGTTATATATATACACACACTACAAATTTTGTTGTTCCAAATGCATGGGAGCCTGTATTGATGTGATTTTAACTAGTATATATTTGATTTGATAAGCGAGATTGACTATAAAAAAATAAATGAGTTGTGATATATGATCATATGTGACTTATCACATCATGTGCATTTAATTATATCAGTCGTACGTCGCACTTAATATATTACTAATTATTTAATCGAGGAGATTAATAATTATATATACATATGGGTCTACATGGATATTCCATCATGTATGCTCCACCACCATGATGCAAACAAGTCAATAATTGAGAAATAAATATTAACCTAATGATCAGCATATTATATTCTTTTAATTCCTGTCCTTTTTTTTTGCTTTATTTACAATAATGGAATAGAATTATTGATGTGGATGTCACACTTAAGCTCACAACTATATATATACTCCTAATTATGAAAAGAGGGTGATTAGCTAGCTAGACAAGTTTTGGAACTTGTCTATTTGTTTAAAGTTAAAATAGTTTTCATTGGTTTAATAACTTATTAGATTCAAACACGTCATCTAATTGACTTGACAAAATTACGGAGAGCTGCATTAAGTTTTTTTTAAAAAAATGGTAATTAATTTTTGTCTCAAAAAAAAATATTCTGATAAACTAGTTACTAGAATTGTAGCATGCTGTAGGCCATGCTTTAAGATCCCTTAAATATATAATTATGTTTGGTGTGCGAGTTCAATGAATGTAGAACAAAAGAACAACCAAATAGGAGTGAATGGTGCAGTCTTAAATTGAAAAATAAAATAGAGTCAACTTATAAGAAATAGACATCTAAAATAAATTGGGAGCATAAATACTGTATCCTTTCAATACAAAATATAAAACTCGTTTTGATTCAATTACATAAAAAAAGATCATACGTAATTTCGATGTATTCTATTAACTGCATTATTTAGATACGATAATGTAATTAAATTTAATTCTAATTACAACTGATTATAGTAAAATTAAGTAATCATCGCTATATAACTTTAACTATGTAATCAAAATGAATTCACATTTCGATGAATAAGTATGCCGTTGGATGTGAAGCTTGGAAGTAAATAGCATCCAAATGGAATGGAATGGAATGAAGTGGGTCCCACGTGAGGTGGATGGGTTCCGATATAGAGAGAGAGGGGCACGGGCCATGCTCAAACGTTGTCCTTATTCGACATTTGACTTTACACACAGATACATACACCCATGCATGGCCATCCATGCATGATCCATGCACGAGACGAGAGCTTGTGCCACAACTCAATTCTCCCTACAACTCTTTCAAATTTTGTCTCCATCCCTCATCCTTCCACATACATGCATGACCCTACCATACTCACACGTTTCCCTTCTTTTAAAAAAAAATTGAGAAATTTAAATAAACTCATATTTCATTATTTTTTTCCATATTAATTGAATTTTCCGGATATGAATTCTCAAAACTATTTAAATAAAGCTAGGTCTTAATTATAATAAATGTAACCCTATTTCTCCATGTAATGTTACCTCCGGTTCTTGATATAATTATCAGTTGATTTTTTTCTAAAATTTTAAAAGTTAAATAATTTTTTTAATTATAACATATATTTTGAAATAGTTGTGTATCATTAGATTATATATTAATCTATAAATCAGAAAAATTATTTTGAAGAAAAATGATAAATTATCATCCTAAATTTTCTAAAAAAATCAAATGATTCTTATATTAAGAAACGTATGCAGTATTATATTATATGTAAATTTATAATTTCTATAAATTAATTTTAAAAAACTAATAAAGACAATATTATATCTAGAATAATGAGACGAACACGAGCAGGATTACCCTTTAGCCCTTTCATCCCAAGGGCACGGGGAAGAAGGGAAAGAGAAGTGAGGTACGCAACAATGTGGGCCCCACCGGACTCAGTCCACTATCCAGATAGGAAACAAAATTAAAATACGTCAAGAAATGGATGGGATGAGATTATTGGTCGTTTAAGGTTCCAGGTGTAGGGCCTCGCCTTTTGAGTGATTGGGCTCCTTATGCAACCCAATTGTTAGAGTACAAGTTCAACTACGGCCCATTAACTGAGCCCACAACAATGGGCTGTTTGAATTTCTGGCCCGATAAGTTGTACTTCTCGGTACCGAAGAATAAACTTGGCAAAACCAGCTCATGCTCCACACCATAGTAAATTGGGGTCCAATTCTTCAATTATGGATCTGGAAATACGGGCTGGCCCACGGTCTGTAGCCCACTAGAGGAAAGGAACTTTGAAGATAGCTGTCCAAGTATTATTATTACTAAGTATTATTATTACTACTTTCTTCCACTCATGAGCTGATCATCAATTCAATTTTAAAATTATTTTCTTAGAATACTCCTCCATATGTTAGCCTGAACGTAATCAGATAAGTAAATAATCTTTGATTCTTCCACATCTTTTGGCAAAAAGAAAGAAAGAAACATTATTTCTACATCTTCTTCATGAACCAAAAAATAAAAAGAACAAGGAAACACATGGATACATACAACAAAAAGAAAACGACTGCATTTTATTTTCTCAGTCTAATTAGCAGATTTGTGGTGTCCCCAGTTGAAAAGATACTGATGTTGACTACCACTCTCCTTTTCCCCTGCTTTGATGACTGGGTTTTTTTATGGTAGATTATTCCTTTTTTTTCTTTTTTTAAAAAAGATGAAGGTTAATTATTCATGATTTTTTTATAACAAAAGTTTAAGTGGATTGGGTTTTAACTGCTCATTGAGATCAGAACATGTTTCTAATTTGAGAGAATATTATAAATGTAATTACGGATGATTTTATAGGTTGTGAGTTTAGATGCATCCCACATCGGTTAGAAAGGAAAGGTTCGGGGTGGTATATAAGCGAGTTTGTACCTCACCTTCACGAGCTAGCTTTTGGAGGCAAAAGGCCGAGTTCGTACTACCGTTAACTCTTTATTCACTTGTTCAACCTTTGTTGTTGGTTGATTATGCATGATCTTGCATTATATAATAAGGGAGCAAAAAAGTAGGAGAATAATTAAAAGGTATAAATATTTAAAATAAAAAGGGGGGAATGATAATGTAAATAAATGAGGTGTTGGAAACCATGTAAGATTGTCTCCTCTACCCCCATCCCTTAATTCTTAATAATATAATCAAACATATTACTTGGCCAGCCCTCTCATTTTTTTAATTTCATTTTGGTGCTTCCCTAAATCTTTCCAAGATGAGTTTTAAAAGGCAGCAATGCTTTATAACCTTTCTAGAAGAGTGAGTGAATTTGGATTCCCTTGTTAATGTAAGATTATTCTTAATACGTAAATTTAAATATCTTTTTTTTATAAATATCCATCAAGTTGTATAATTAACTTTGATAGGCTCTCAAAACTCAAGTCACATTTCCTTTTAATTACTTTTTAAGATGTCAATGCTTTTTATTTTGCTACTCACGCTCGTGTACCATTCTAATGAAATCAGTTCTATTTGATACATTCTAGCTAGATCCAACATTAAATGCGAGACACCTTTTAATGGTAATTTAAAATATGATTCACTATATTGTGAGAAACTAATATCTTTCACTAGACTCACTCAGTCATCAGTAGAGTGCAACGTTAGTTGAATTAAACGGATATTTTAAAGTGATCCAAACAAGGGTCCATTGGGTGATGATGATGATGCCAAGATCTGTTTTTGTTCGTTCATATTCTAAACCAATTTTATGACACTCGCACTTATACATTAATTAATTAATAAGCAAAAAGAGTCAATTCGTTGGAAAGATGGCATCATTTTCTCTCAATTATTGGTATTGCTACTCATAAGCTACCACCTATCTCTCTCTCTCTCTCTCTCTCTATATATATATATATTTCCTGCTAAAAAAACGTATAACAAAATTATATTATATTTCTATCAGTAAATGGTGGTACAGTGGCCATTCGACTTGCGTATACTATTACGTAATAGTAAAAATTCCATTAGGTAGTGTGTTGATCCCTATTTTTAACCTAATGCATACGCGTGCAACAGAAGTTTTTTTTGGGGTAAAATAATATTTTAAAAATTAGCAGATTATTGAACTGATAAATCATTATTGAACCATGGTAATCATAATCAAGCTAATATATTTGTAGTTTACATATAAAATATTATATAAAGCATAACAGATTACTTTTAATCAATGTATAAATTCATTCATTCATATATTTTTAGGAAAAAATATTTTTTTTAGTGTGCTGAGTTGGGAATTATAATCGTTGGAACATTTTTATGGCCAATTCTGATTTTTAAGACATTAAAAAATCTTAATAAAAATACATTAAAAAACATAATTATTGGATGTTAATTTTTTTTCTTTTTTTGCCAGACAAGAAGATGTTAACTTGTTAAACAAGAGTAAATTTTTTATATAATTCGGACAACAATTCTTTTTTTCAAAAATAAAAACCCTTTGAATTAAAAATAGTTGTACAAGAGGCAACATTCCAAACAAATTAAAGTGGCTTTAAAAACACAGTACCTAGTACGTTTTTTGTTGTCTTACGCTAAACAGTTAAAAAAAGCTAAAAGAATATTAAACCTTTTATATGTTTTAATTTAATTTAATTGATTAACCGCGAGCTGATCTTTCATATTTTGTCTTTTCGTTTGGATGTGTGAAGGACACTGTTTTGTTGAGAGTGAATTTCAACCTGAATTCACAAAAGAAGAATAAGTTGGGGGTAGATTTGACAATCCCTCTCCAAAATATGAAAATATTAATAGTAATAATAAGTCTATTTTAATTTGGTACGATGTTTTTTGATGTATTATATGATTTTTATCTTATAAATTATGCATAGAACTTTTTAATATTAATCCCTTATCATTTCAATTATTTTTACATGATTTGATCGAATTTTCTTTCTGGTTTGGGCGAGATATCCTCCAACTGTATGATATATAACAAATGATATATATAAAAGGGAATTATGTTCACAGTGTTTAATTTACATAATTATTAATTAATTGTTTTGGAATTGATAGGAAGAGATTTTAGCTAAAGGAAAGGAATAGGTGAGGACACTACAGCTTCTTCATTTATAAAATTTGATTTTGATTTCAAATCTTTTTTTTAATTAACCAAACAATTATATATGGGACCCTGTTCCTTGGTTTCTTTGCAATGTGAGTGTGTCGGTGCCACTTTCCATTATTCTCTTTTCTCCTTATTTAATATTTCCATCTGTTTCATTAATATATATATATATATATATAAGTCTCTTAAGACCCACATAAAATTTAAAATATAGATAAGTATTATACAAATATGTTATACTATTAACATACAATGAATAGAAATTATGTTATTCTTTCATTTTTTTTCCACTCATGATTTTAACGAGTGAGTGACTATTTCATATATTTTTAAAGTCAGATTTGGTGGCCATGTATAGAAATTAATTCATGGATGCCATCTCTAGATATTAGGGTTTTGGTCAGAACATGAATATGTACTAGATATTCTTTTTGTAAATGCATGCAAATAAATAATTCTGAATATCCTGGATAATGTGTTTGTTTCGGAAAGCGTTTATACTTTTCAAACGCACGTTCAACAGTATTTTTTCATAAATCGAGATAATCTCCTTCACATATTTACTTCGTAAACCGTAAAAGTACTTCTTCACCGCTTTTTTAAATGAGCATAATATCTTACAATGATATAATTAAATATATGGGAAACTAAAAAAAATCCGAACCAATGATTTACGGAGAAGAAAATGAGTGACTGGAAAGTATGAGAGGGAATGAAGAAAAAGATGTTCCATATATCTAACGAGTG
>JANTPZ010004826.1:0-17431 GCA_025593235.1 Vachellia pachyceras | reverse complement strand
GTTTAAAAGTATGTTTGGTATGTCATGGAAATGAAGTATGATTTTTAGATGAAAAGACCTAAAAGCTCTTCTAAATTAAAAAATCTTTTTTTTTTAACTTTTAAAACTACCTAAATCAAATTAAAAAATTTTTAGAAAAATTTTTAGATGGAATTATCAACATAGAATTGGAAATCCAAGCTTTTCATGTGGAAATGAAAATCCATGAGTTTGATTCCATCATACCAAACATGGATATAGAAATCAATTCCATTTCCATATCCATGCCTCCAAATTCCATCAAACCAAACGGGCCCTTAGAACATACCAATGATTCCATAGCAAGTTGTAACAAATTTAAGTCCCCCAGTTGACCTATTTCCTTCATGTATCCGTCTTAAAAGATCACAACACTCAATTTCTGAGTATATCATCGAATCCTCAGTGATATTTAGTTCAGCTGTCTCCAATCTATCAATCTTTAAGACCCTCCAAGAGGTTCTGCTCTTGTCTCTCCCAATCATATAAAATTTCTGCACATAGGATAACCTTAAGAATTAGGAGAAAGTTAAAATTGGCATTAATGCCAAATCGGGAGAAATCATGTGAAGATCTCACAGTGAAGCAAAGCGAACAATTTAGAGTCTATAGAGTATAGACACGAAGAGAAAAGCAATATTTCACTTTTATTAACGCCCATTAAACAGGGGTAAACCTCGGAGTGGGAAAAGGCACAAAGAACCTGGATGTATTGCACCAGATACTGTTGTAAAACAATGGATGCTGGATAACAGGACCCTATATGAGATTTGCTTCACAAAGCCAAATAAACTTAACCAACTATTACATCCGTTTCGAAGAACAAGGATTGTCAGAAATGAATTCATAGTGATTATAAAATTTATTAGTTGGGCAAATCAGGCCTATTTTAATTAACTTATTCTTGCAAAATATATGAGAATGCGCATAGATAACCACTTACCAAGCCACCTTCATGGTGGCAAGCGTCTAAATCCCAATTTAGAAAGGAAGAAAAAATTTAATCGCCCCTCGCCCATTTCTGATATTTTGCCCGTCGATAGGCATCAAGGTTCACAAACAAACTTGTTAAGCATGATGAATGAATACGATTTTGACCAGAAATGCAAACCCAAAGAAACGCATGCATCAATAAATAAAATCATACTAAAGTGTACAAGGGGAGAATAAGATATGTATACCGAGCGAGTTTCATAGAGCTTGAACTTCTGCATGATGCATGAATTGTGGTCAGCTCCATCATTAGTAGAACGCTGCTTCTCCCTCGCTAACTCCATCAAACTTCAGATCCCGAGCTTCCAAAGCTCGGGTTGCTCCCCCAAGATCACCAGCAGAAAAATTTAAACGAAGAACCACAAAAACAGCAAAAACACAAAAAAAAAAACTAAATAAAATAGCTACAGCTTTCTGTTTGATCAGAACTCAGAAGGTCTACAATACAAATAATCCAATGACAACTCAAGCTTTTACATAAACCCAATCCAAGTACAAGTGGCCAAATCCCGTAAAAGAAAGACACTGAATCCTCAGAAAGCCAGCAAATCGAATCAGAGCAAGTACACAGCTTGGGGAGAGAAATAAATGAAGAAGCTCAGGCTTTGGGGAACGGAGAAGCAGCTTTTTGATGAGACGAGGATATTGGTGGATTCAGAGAAGGAAGAGAGAAGAATGCGATTGTCAGATCGCTAGAGAAGAGAACCGCAGCTTCGGACACTGCAACATAAAATTCATCCACACAAAATGTAATAATCACAAAATTGCGCACCATAAAAGGAAAGAGAGAGAAAATGCTAGGGAAAAAAAACCCTCGTTTAAATTAAATTTTCGAGCCGGTCTTTCTTCGTAAAAGGAAATTTATTTTGGTTAACAAAAAATAGAAATGTCGACTTCACTGCCAACTTGGTAACTCGCGGATTCAACGGTTTGACAACTCAAAAAAAAAAAAAAATTAGCAACCCTGTCTTTTTATTAAAAAAAAATTGAAGAGAGTATTTATTAAAATATTTTTTTTTCTTACTGAGAAATAAGAATATCTAATGAGATTAATTATCAAAAGCAACAATTTAACTCCATAAATAAAAGTATATAGTATATTTATTGCATTGAACAATTCTTTGATAAAAAAAACTTCTTATAAAGATAGTGAAACAACTGTTGGTGAGATTTACTGGAGTTATTGGATTAAGGTGGAAATATATCCCAAAAAATATTACTTTCAGAATTTTTTATGTCTAACGTTACTCTACAATTTTTAAAATGTTGCCCATCTTATAAAAGGTTAACATCGATCATTAACCTTAAAAGATAATATTGCTACATTTTAACACTTCCGGAATAACATTACACTCAATTGAAAGCTTTCAATGTAAATTTCTCAAAATCAATCATTTTAATTGAATTTGTTTTGTTTTGAATTGAAATATATGTGAATGCAGAAAAATTTTTAGATGATCCAATTATAATTGAGTCTGACAATACACGAATCCAACCCAATCTGCTTGTAATATTAAAAAATGTTGAGATTTAAAAGGAAAGAAAAGACTTACGTCCATTTCCAAAAAAATAAAGATATTTCATCCATCAATGTGAGTCCTACCATCCTTTTAATTTTTTTTTTTTTAACATTTCTAGAAAGATTGATACATAATGTTGTCACTATTACTCCACATATTTGAGTCCTACCATCCATCAATGTTGTCACTATTACTCTACATATTTTTATGTAAAAAAATAGCCGTATTTATTTAAAAAAAATACTTTTTGATTTTTTGTGAATTTTACCGGCAGATTTTTCTACGAATATTTTTCTGCGGATTTAAAATCCGCAGGAAAATAATTTTTACGAACTTTATACCTGTGGATTTTTAGCCAAAATTCATAAGAATAAAATATTTTTTGTAATGAATTAAGGAGATTATTTTCAATAATCTATGTACCCTTTCAAGAATTCTTATATTAAAAATAATCGTTTATGAGAGGTAATGTTAAACATAAATATGAGAACTCTTTCGGGATGAATTCAAATATTACTTCATATTTGGTAAAAGATTAATTTCTCTGTCAAACCTAATAGGTTTTCTTTTTAAGAAATTTTATTTTGCATATATTTCAGTTTATATTCATGATATGATTTATAAAATTTGGTTTATATTGATTTCTTATATATTTATCACTATAGATTTTCTCATCAATATATGATAAATATGTAATTGAATTTATCATTATTTAATAGTGCGCAAAAATCGTACAATAAGTATGTTTCGATTTAGAAATCTAGCCGTATGCATAATTTTTGAAGTTATGGTGTGAGAAGAAGATTATTAAGAAGGTGAAGAAAGTAAATATATGAACATGTACCGAGTCAAGTTAGTATGAGCAATTAAAATTAAACACGGTTTTTGCTAATTGGAAAAAGTTAAACAGGGTAAGTAATCTTTTCAGGAAAAATAATACTGCACTTTCAATTATTATACGTGGTAAATTATATAAAGAAATAAATTCAAATGTATGTTTAGAATGCCATTTGAAAAAGGAATATAATTTATGCTTTTTTTGCTATAATTTTAGTTTTTCTGTGATAATTATAGTCTCTGTTATAACTCGCTAACCTTTTTTTTAAAAAAATAAAATTGTTTTATAAAAAAGTACGTAGACAACTTAATGTAAACTTAATTAATATTGAATGTTTGTTAATCATTAGATTGATTTATATTTAGATTAAATTTAATCTTATAAAGTGTATGACATATTTTTAAGCTGTATTATCTAAAATTTGAATTTGATATTTTATGTTCAAGTTATGATATATATTTATAAATTAAATTTTTAAAAAATAATATTTCATTTTATGCATTGAAAAAAAAATAAAGAAGATAGTCATAACCAACAGGTTAACTTGCTTTACCAACTCTAGTTTTTGTTACTGTTTTGTTCTTACCCTTTTTGGTCCGAGAGAGAAATGGAGGTGAGAAAATTTTAATTAGTTTAATTTTAAAATAAACAAATGAAAAATATAAGAAGACGATGAAAAAAAAATCTTTCGATAAACTTTTGATTAAAGTGTTGCATTCTATAGTTTGGTTGACTATTCTTCTTAGTATTTAAATTGGATCACAGATTAGTCATTAATCATGTAAACGATCAAAAAGTTCAAAAATAAAAAAAGACAATTACTAAACAAGTGCCTGACATTTCTGTATATGAAACATGAATGAGATCCATTATTAACTGTGATCAGATCTACGTTGTGTTTTGAAGAAGAATACTATATAGCCACATTGTCATTTGGAGTAACTTCGATGATGAACGCGTAGTTACGTGTAATCAAAAGTCAGGAATTCAACATCATGCTATATGTGCTCGTTTGGGAATTTCGTTGGGAAAATGGATTTTGCAGATTTCGAGGTATTTTGGGAATTTCGAGATGGTTTTACCTCGGCTTACGTGCACCGTTTGGAAAAATGGCTTTCCAAACAGGCACATAGTGATCAGGATGTTCCGATGGAATGGGCCACTGTAGCAGCTGAAGGACCTCACTATACCATAGCGCTTTTGTGGAAATGCATTTTAGAGCTCTCAAATGCATTTTCACGTAAATCAAGATAAAACTCATAGAATTTGTAAATCGTTCTCTCAATGGATTCTCAAACAAGCAGAGAATCACTTCCTCCCAACGGGTAGGCAAGTCAAGACAAAAAGTATCTCGAAATCCGTGAAATATCTCGGAATCCATAAAAGCATATCGAAATCTGTAAAATATCTTGGAATCCATAAACTACTTTCTCCCAAACGAAATTCTCAAACACACGCTTGTTTAAGAACTCATTTTCTACAACAGAGCATGCAAGCTAAAACAAAACCATCGCAAAATCTGTAAAAATCATTTCGAAATCTGTAAAACCATATCAAAATCTATAAAATCACTTCAGAAGTCGTAACTCCTTTTTCCCAACAGATTTCCTAAACACGCATAGAGTCACTTTCCAAAATATATAAGAGGAGGGTAAAAAATAAAGTCCTCTGACTAAAAACATATTAGTTTTTATATAAAAAATATATATCCAAGGTCCTTCTAATGGATTTTTGCAAAAAAAAAAAAAGGTTCGATTTTTTACAAAAAAAAAATACCAAGAAATTTTTGTTAAAAATTGTGAATTGGGGAAAATAGTTTGGAATCGGACAAGGGAATATCCAAAACGAGTGCTTGGAATATATTGGAAGGCATCAATCATTGGTCTTCCCTGTCTTCTACCACGTTTTACACGTACACTTCTGGATTTCCCTCCCCACTTGAATTTCCATATTAATTTAATTACTCCACCTAATCTTAATGTGGAAGGTACATAATTGACCTCTAACAATTTAAAAAAAAAAGTTTTGGCTTTATTAAAATATCATATTTTATCACCTGTATTGGAACCGTTTTTTTAATGGAAAACTTAATATGTACAGTTAATGGTTATACGAATTTATGAGACAAAATTGATTGATACCTTATATATATTTAAAATCCAATGGGTACTATTCAAATTACGGCTTATCATATTTTAATGGAAAAAAGTTAAGCTTTCTTTTATTACAAAAAACTCAGACAATCTATTTGAAGAATTGACATAACCTATATGAATATTGTGTTATTTTATAAAAAAAAATACAGTGTCGATTGAATTTACTAAGTCAAAGCTGGCCTATTGTTAGAAAAATTCAGGCGGTCGCCCCTCTTTTATTTTTAGAATTTATTTCCAATCAATATTGAATCTTTAATATATTTAAACAGTTTTCCTTCACTCACCATCATTTTGCTTGAATAATAATAATTTTTAATGTTTCAGCTATGTGGTGGTGTATAACTTAATTTCCATGTATTTTTAATAATTATATTTGATAAATCATTAACTATAGTCAAAAACAAAATATTTGCACCGAAAACCCTCATTTCTTCTTAAGGCATCACATGAAACTAAAATTTTAGAAATTAAATTAGACCCCCAAAAAAATAAACGAATAAACAGGTCCCTAAACACAAAAAATATATAGGGTTAGGTTAACCACCTAAATTACAAGAGAACTAGTAAATAGAATCAATCTAAAATTGGTCAGAGGCAATAAATAATGAAAATTTTGCCTATAAATACCTACTCATAGAAGTAATTTTCAAACGGTCCTTGAATTGAATGGTACTATGTTCATCATTTAGAAAGTACCACTGCTTTGAATGACCTCAAGCCCTTCACCGAATTTATATGCCTTTGGGTTTGCAAATCACTTGATATGTAAGGGATTTAATTTGAACTTTTTAAAACATTGATTATAATTATTGAAAAAATAACATTATTATGCCAAAGATGTAATAACCACCATACATAATTAACATGCATTAGTATGACAAAGATTTGGTAGAGAATTCTTGCTTCATTTATTTTGCATAGGTTTTTGTATGCCACTTAATTAAACATCTCTCAAGGAAAATCCCCTCACTCGTAGGTAGAAGCGGGAAAATTGGTTGGACCCACGGGTTCAACCCGTCTCTATATGGCGGTTCAGGCTACCTCCAGGTTGGTGGGCCAATCCGTCAACCCGTTTTTTATTTTTTTAAAAAAAATATATTTTGCATAGTTTTTACTTTTTTATCCCAATATTTTTTATAAAGAAAAAAGTAATATTAAATTATATTTTTAAAAAATTATTAAACATTTTTTGGTAGGATTAGAAAGATAATCATGTAATTATGGAATCTTATAGAAAAAAAATTAGGTAAAAAATAAATTTATGAAAAAAAATTTAATCTTTTCTCTCAATATTTTTGTTCTGAAAAAAAAGATGCACTTATGAATTCTTAAAATTATGAAATTAAAAATATTTAGAGGAACAATACATCTTGATTAATATAAAATAGGTTAAAGTATACTTTTAGTCCTTTATGTTTGCGTCAAGTTTCACTTTAGTCCTTTAAGTTTAAAAAGTGCACTTATACATCAGGATTAATATAAAATACATTTAATTAATTTAAAAGATTAAAAAATATAAATAAATTACTTAATTACATCGTATATTGCGTTGTTTCTTTAGAAACATTTGTACGTATCGTTTAATTATATATCAGGAGCCAAATAAATTTATTTAAAAACTAATAAATATAAATATATTGGAATGATTTATTTAACTTCCTATAATCTCTTAAAATCAAACATCAAGTCTTATATTAAAAAAAACAGAAAAGTAGTGCTACATCTGATATTTAATATAAAAGTTACTTGACTTTTATTAGAAAGATTAAGAAAATTAAATATGCTATTTAAAAGCATTTATTTATAATAATTCGTTTATATATCAGCTTATAAATGAAAAAATTAATTTAAAAAAAACAATAAATATAGATATATTTAACTTTTTAATATTAAAGTTAGAGGTAGTATATGACCGCGTGATTCTTCATCAATGGAAGATTCTAGAAGCATATGAGGTGTAAACAGGTACTTTTAATTGTAGGAGCCATTATCGCCAAATTTTACATTGTATTTTAGGGACACGCAAAATAATAGACGGTAGCTTTATTAATTTTGACCAAAGTACATGGGCCCACTTATTTATTGGCTGGGGACATATCCACGTGGGAACTCATTCAATTCCCTAACATGATGCCTCGCCCTTTCTCAAACAAGTCAATTCCGTCTTTCTCCTTTATTTAATTTTTATTTTGGCGATGAGAAAAATAAAGGAGTCGTGTGAAATAAGAGATAATTTCTTAAAAAATTCTCATTCCAAAATTTAAAGCCCAAAAATAAACATATATATAATAATTAAAGAATAATTGTAGCGTTGAAAATGATGAATTTCTTTAAAAGGCATGAATTTTTAAATACATTCAGAGCAATAAATTTCGTAATCAGGAAATTTTCAGCAGTTAATGTGATATATTTAAGGGGGAGGGTGGCAATCCAGTGGATGATAATCGGAGGGTGAGGAAGCGGCCACGAGGGGGTCACGAGAAAAATTCGAAGCAGCGAGGGTCTTGTGGGCTCCGATGGAAGCGACGCTTTCAATTCAACGTGGCCAAATATCTTTGATAAATTGGGGTACAATACAGCTGTCTGATGACGTGGACGTTCTTCCTCGTCACGTGATGCGTGCTTCTTACTTCCCTCTCCTCTCCCTCTCTCTATATAGTAGCATCAACGTCATGTATGACGTGTATTCTTTTCATTGGCGAATACACCAATACTTAAGGAGCCACTTGCTCAGAAAAAAAGGAAATATTTCTTGCTTTGATGAGCAAAAAAAAAAATGGTAACAATTGCTCTTCCGTCCCGATATTTATAAATAACATTCCTTTGATTTTTTTATCAGCAACAATTTATTTTTATTTAAAATTTTGCAATTTTACTCTAAAATTAATTATATGCATCTCTCATATTTTTTAATCATTCTATTCCATCTACTTTTTCACTCATTCTCTCTTACCTTCATGATCTTTATAAATGTAGAAATACATTTTTTATTATTTTTAACTAATTTTAATCGTTAATTCATTTTGTTATAACATAAGAACGATACAATTAATCACATTAGAGCCTGGTTGGGAGCTCTAACAAAAACCTAGTTTTTGTTGCAAGACTTATGTTTTACTTCAAAATTTAGATTTTGTCTAAGTGTTTACATTTTTTTTCAAATCGAGGTTTTGAAAAAAACTATTTTCTTGTCAAATCACATTCTCTCATGATAAATTCTCTATTTTCTCTTCCATTTTTCATACTTACTTTTTGTTTCGAATTCCGTAAAATCCAATAACTTCTCAAATATAATAACTTTTCAAAATCTAAGTTTTGCCTCGAAGTCTGTAAAAGTTAATCTCTCAAAATATATTCTCTAAAAATAGATTTTACCTCGAACTCCGTAAAAATCATTTTCAAACGGATTTTTAAACGACTTCCCTGTACACGTCAAAACCAGATGTATATTTGGTCGTTGATGTGGACGACATCTATAATATGTCACATCGATCGTGTGTTTTTAATCTTGAAAATGAATAACAATTTTTCTTCTATAAAGTAGAACTTGATTGAATTATATCTTAAACTCTTTAAAATAAATGTAACATCATGTACAACTGACGACGGGGACAATAGGTGATAAAACATGAACCATGGGTCCTAGGAAAGAAACATGTATACACATGTATGCACATAATACGCGATACTTATCATTATACATAAAATTATAAGTTGACTTTTTTTCATTGTGTAAAAGTGAAGTGGGAATTAAAGTTCAAATAAGGGCTATCAGCTAATTAAGCATATAAACAAGGCAAGCCTTTTTTGATAGCATTTGACTTTGCCATGATATTAACACATTGATTTACACATTCAAATCATGTTGTACGTAAATCAAGATAAAATTTATCTCATATAATTATCTCGAAACTCGTAAAATAAAAGAGTGTGTGTGAATTATTGAAAGTAGAAAGGTGATAGTCACAAGCCTTTGAGTTTTGTTGCTTTCACTCCACTATCTCCTTTTGTGGCCTCCACCATGTCTTCCATCACCCATCATGCCTCCAACCTCACGTCCACATATTCATCTATTCACGCTCTCTCCTCTTGTTTCCTCCATTTCATATTTCATTCATTAATATGTTATACATATAATATGCGTATTTGAGAATCTGTTGGGAGAACAATTTTACGGATTATGAAGTAAGTATCTGAGAGAAGATTTATCTTGACTTACGTGTAACGTGATTGAAAATCATTTTTCAAACACGCACAATAACAATACAACTAATTTGTGAGAGGATAGTTATTCGTTAAAAGTATTTGTCCGCTTCTTTTTTGTAAATCATCATTTTTAACCATTTATATTAGAGTGCGTGTTTAGGAAGCCGTTGGGAAATTATTTTTATAGATTCCGAGGTAAATATGTAAAAGGAAGTTTTATCCCGACTTGTATTATATTAATATTTCACTTGTCTATTCTCTCGTTACGCAAACCACTGTTTGGTCGCATGACTTGTGTGTGCGCCCCATGTTTGCTTGCATCTTACGAAGAATATTCGCTCTCTCTCTCTCTCTATATATATATATATATTTATGTGGATGTATTCTCTTTCCGTTGCAAAAATTGAAGCTCCAGCTAATTCATTTTGTGAGCAGAAGAGTAAATGGAAGGGAGGTCCTCTCAAAGGCCATGTAGAATGATGCTGATACAAGGGGCCCAATTAATCATGGGCCTGGATCAAGCTTGGCCCAATATCTGGATATTAGTTAAACAGTTAGACCCAAAAAATTTAGTCACAAGCCTCTCTCTAGCGCTCTCGGGTGTTACAAGTTTAAATGCTTGTGGGGTCCACAAGAAGAAGCAGATACATTTTATGGATGAGAAATGATATCATATTGAGAAAGCTATTCTCAGTTAAACACGTCAATCAGTTTTGGAACGTGATGTAGAAGTACTTTTACTCAAGTCAAGGTAAATATATGAAGGAGATTATCCCATTTTACGGAAAAACACCGTTAAACGTACGTTTTGATCCTGTAAACGTTGAGCAAAAAAGGCACAGTAATGAATTTGCTTGAATCAGTTTGTATCCTTGAGTTAAGTTATACCTTCATCGTATTAAAAGCTGAATAAACTCATGAATCATCTACAATTGAACGCCAAACCTCCCAGATTTTATACTATATCCCTCATTCCTTTTAAGTTTGAAATTTAAAAAGAAGCTTGAGAGTCAGAGAATCAAATGCATTCATTACAGTGGTAATTAAAACCAAAATATTCACGTACTAACATAAATTAAACTGCGATAGAAACAGTGTCCCTTATTATGCAGGTACTTTACGAGTACAAAAAACACAAAAAGAAACAGGATGCATGACATATATAACATGACCACCAAGCTAGAGACCAATCAGAAAAGGCC
Organism: Vachellia pachyceras; assembly: GCA_025593235.1. Lineage (NCBI taxonomy): Eukaryota > Viridiplantae > Streptophyta > Magnoliopsida > Fabales > Fabaceae > Vachellia > Vachellia pachyceras. The sequence goes on along the minus strand of JANTPZ010004826.1, from coordinate 6,498 downwards.
TGAAATCTTTTATTAGACAAAGCACACATACGTAACTGGCTAAACAATCCTAAGCTACACACGGATCAGAGAGATTGAAAAAGCTGCTTGACAGTAAAAGGGTGTGTGATGTGTTGTGGAGATCCATTCCAAATGAGTTGTGCTAATCTGTTGTTGGCCATATCAGTGGTATGGCCTCCATCAAACCACAAATACTCATTGGGATTACTACAAACTTCGTACTTCTCCTTCCCACTGAACCCTCCCCCACACCCACTTCCTCTGTATGCTCCACTTCCACAGCATGCTGATTTCCCTTCCTTAAGACCTACATTGCCACGTTGTTATCATTACAATGTTAAGAGAAGTCCCACGACGACACAGCATCAAAAATTGCAGGTATACAATGTTTAGGTGAGTACTATTAAATTGACTCTTGAACTATTCTGACAGGAAGACAAACTTAATACATAATATCCAGCTCACCAACACAATTTAATATTACGAGCTATTTGATCTGAACAAAGGAATTAGAAGAGTGAGGATTGAAAAAGGGATTAATACAATCTTTAGTTTCTTAAATCGGCCTTCATTTTAGTTTTCGTTTCTCAATGATTCAGATTTTTATTATATTATAAATGTCAATTTTTAAATAAAATGAACCTTAAGTAAGTCAAAACTAAAATAATGACAAATTTGAGAGATTTAAGATTATATTTACCCTTTAAAAAGCAATGAAAATTGCAAAGGTAAAGCCGTTGGACACTCAAAAGAAGTACAAAGCCAAAAGAAGAAAAGGAAAAAAAAGAAATAAAAAAATAGTAGGAAATATATTAGAATATAGAGGGAAGTCGCACTTTCAACTAATCAATTATGTTTAAGACAAACATAATAGTTATAAGTTCTCATCACCATTGTGGCACGAGTGTTATGCACAGACATATATATTGCTTATCAATTAGGATTTGATCGGGTTATTAATTACCATATTTGGAAGGATTGTTGGACATGTCTAAGATAGCATTATAGTAATCAAATATGGAATACTTGAATCCCGGTAACGTCTTCTCTAACTTGGCTAGTGCTGCAGACAGAGCCCTGTTGTGCCGTCTGGCCATGGTCAGTAAGAATTCGACGCAGCGACCACTGGGATTAGTGGTTGTTGCTCTGTTAGAAGGTGTACACCCCAAAGGTCCTACGTTCTGAAATGCTATTTTCCTGCCTCCTAGCCTGTACACTTCCTGCACAAACAATACCATTCAGAATCTATAATTCCATGTCCTTCACAGCAACATGAAACCTAAGTTGATCTAAGACAGATCAGCCATGCACGGTGTTACATATACTCTGGTCCTGAATATCAAACTAGATTTTATGTGTAAGACGGGGGAGTATGTGTATAGAACATAGAGTGACCTTGAGAGAGGAGGTCAAGTTGCCGATGACGTTCCTGACATGTTGGGCTTGCTCCGAGACTGTGAGGTTTTGGGAGAGCCTGAAGTAATCGTTGCCTCCTATGCTGAACAAGTACACGGCACTCCCCAGAATCCTCTTGGCTTCTTTTTCACCATATTTTTGTTTCAGTGAACTTACCACATCCTTCAAGTAGCTCATTTGTTTTGGGAAAGATATCTGCTCATGACAGAAATATGCTACTCATTAATTAACTCAATTTTCTCAGCAGGGTATTTAGGAAGATGAAATTAATGAAGAAGAAGATTTTACTATGCCATTAGCGGCTAGACCACCAAGAACGGCCGATCCACCAGATGCAAAATTGGCTCCATTAGTGAGGTCATGAGCTACTGGCTTTAGATATGCGACAGATAGAGGCAACTTAGCGAACAGAGCTGTGTTGTGGGTGAATATAGCACAAGTATGTTTATATATACACGTCAGTATGTGAGGGCAATGACAAAATAAGCTATACACACACACACACACACAAGGAGCGAAGAGAGAGAAACCTATGAAATCAGGGACGACACGGCCGTCGGAGATTCTGCCGGTGGAATGGTTGAAGTAGGTGATGCCATAAGGCCAGTTAGAAGCTGAATCTTTGAAGGAAGTATCGACGTATTGGTTATTGCCAGGATCAAAGAGAGAATCTCCCAACACAAACAGAGCCTTCTTGTGTGGCGGTGGTGGTGATGGGACAGATCCGCCATTGTTGAAACTTAAAGAGCTGAGAAGGATGAGCAGCTGAAAGGAGAGAGAGAACAGTGTAGTGGCCATCTTCTCTTCTCTGTTTGTCCTTGAGCACTAAGAAGCAGCTAGGCGGTGGGTGCGGTGGTGTATTTGATGGAAAGAGGGGCCTTATTTATAAGGTGAAATAGGCTTACTTTTTCTTACCTCGTACGTATACGTGGCTGTGTTGTATGAATCCTTTTGCTTTATTACCAGACCACGTCATTGTGTTTGATCCAAAGTTGGTTGTGCAAGTTTATGAAATCAAGATGAAAAGTATTTTAAAATCTATAAAAATATTTTGAAATACGTAAACTCCTTTATCAAAAAATGATCTTATGATTAAAAAAAAAGTCACGTCACCGGAGTTCTGTTGACTGCCAACGGCCAGTGCTCCGGCAATGATGATGTTCTCTTATTGCTTCTAAATATGATATCCATCCTTTTCAAGTAAAAATTAAACTAGGTAGTTGATCTTCTATTATTAAGAACAGGAGGGAATAATATTTTAAAGTAATGGCATTAATGCTTGGAAATAATCAAAATTAGTAAGAACATCGTTAGAAACAAGTACTCAGATTTACAATATTTACATGTCCAATAACTAAGAATGTAAAATATACAGGTTGTTCACACTGACAATAATATCTGAAAGAGATGAGAAATAGATGAATCAATGAATGTGGATGTGTGACTTGTGAGAGCACCGAACAGTCCAAAAGGGCAAATGCAACTGAAATTCTGGCGTCGACCTCGATCAACACGCGCACCCACAAGCCTTCCATCTTAGTTTCCCACTCCACTTTCATCATATTCATTTTTTGTGGTCCCTATGTGAGAAAACACAATCTAAACCCATAGACTAAAGATCCAAGCTTTACTGCTTTAGGTTAATTATTGCAAAGACATGCTGAGACATGCAGCGACGTCACTCCACTTTGACTGTGGAGCCAATATGTACCTCTGACAAAATAGTGAGGTGTGAATCTGGCAAGAGCAACTGGGTGGCTAGTTTCTGTAACAGACAGACTAAAGGCTGAGCCATTGGGCCTGGTATTATATCATTAGGGATTATGCCGGCTTTATGTTTTTACAATCTATGTTTTTCTATCAAAACAGTTTAAACTCACGTCTTCTTTAGATCGGAGGTTGTGGGATCTCAGTCCAAGATGAGTTCTCGGTGGGGGAGGGTTAGGTTAGGGATCAAAATAATTCAATGAGTTATCTCAAGCTTATATACTGTTGATTCATCTCCCAGTTAGGAATTCAGTTGGGCGAACTTGGCCCATGTTTGTTAGTTTGATTTTTTTTTATTACTGATTTTGGGCTTTTAGATTAGGAGACAAGAATTGAATTAATTAATCAAGGTTTAAAATTTTCGCTGGGAGACAAGTGCCAACATTTTAATGTTTAATGGTGTTTACATAAGCAAAGAACTTATTCTTTTTTAAAGTTTGACGACTTGAGTTTTCGTCTCTCGAACTTGAACTCATCACTATCTTAGGTTTGGATAGTCTGTTAGAAGAACGGATACAAATTCTGAGGTAAATAGTTAGAGGAATTTTGTCTCAGTAAACGCAGGAATGACTTTTAGGAAAGCAAACAGCCTCCCCAAACAAGCCCACTAATCTCCATCTTAGTCCGCATGACATCTTCACATTCTAGTCTGTTTGGTTTGGTGCTCATAAAAGTTGATTTTAAGACATATATTTCTCCCCCTCAAATGTGATTTTTTGAACAATCGCCCAAACAAATTTTTTAATCTTGTTGTTCTTAAAACAAAATCGATTTAATAAAACTATTCTTAATAAACAGAAACAAAAGCAAATCCATAACTACTTCTCCAATGATATATCTCTCCAATGCTTATTTATAATCAATATGAAAAGAAGGGATACATCAAGCAATTTATAAATCAAAACTAACTTAGACAAGAACAACAGGACAAGTCACTTTATTTACCATAATCTAAACCAGTTATAAACCTTGACAGTTCAATTTATTTCATCAATTCAAGTACCATCCTTTTCCTTCAGGAGCATCTCCTTCACTTTTATTCTCTCTTCTTACGATCACATTACAAACAAGAGCTTCATACGGTAGGATCATTGTTGAAACAGTTCCTTCAGATTGTAAGGTCCAGCCAAAGTGTGATTTCCATTCCAAATGAGCCGGGAAAATATCTCATAAGCCCTCTCAGTTGGATGAGATGAGTCAAAGAACACGTATTCACTTGAATTCTCACACAATTCATAATCTTTCACTCCACAATTGGAATATCCCCTGTAAGGTCCACTTCCACAGCACGCCTCACTCCCTTCTCTGAAACCTTCACACCAAATTAACCCACAAACATCAGATTCATTAAATGGAAAAGGATCAAATTATAGAAACACTTGGTAAAAAAGATTCTTACATGTGCCAAAAGAATTGTCTAACCATAATACTCCATCTAATCCTTAATGTATGACTTAATCGAATGGTTTATCTTGATTTTAAATGTAAGACATGTTTATTAAATTTATCATTTTCTCCTCAAATTAACGACTCATTACTAGTGCTCCCTCAACAAGGCGGTGAGTTTTTCTTCTTTTGCAATAATGGTTAAAGACAAAGATAATCCTAAATAAGGGTATTTTAGGAAAAACATATCATACATTAAGGACCATAGGAGCAGTACTTTAACTTGTTGAGACTTAAAAATAGTTTGACACCTACCATACTTTGAAGGGTAACTTATCACATCAAAGCTAAAATCATAGAAATTCAAAAGTGAATATTTGAATCCTTCAAGCTGCTTCTCCAACTTCGGAAGCTCAACAGAAAGTGCAGTGTTATGCAGCTTTACTAGTGCTGTAACTTCTTCTCTGCAGAGACCTTCACTTCCATTGATTAGTGCCCTAACCAGTGGAGCACAGCCCAGAGCTCCCAGGTTAACAATCCCAAATTTTCTCCCTCCTTGATCGTATATTTCCTAGTAATCGCAGATTTCAAAAAGCATTTAGAATGGCAAAACATCAAGCACAGCGTACGAGAACTCGTAAACATTGAGAATTTCAGAAGTTATTTTACACACTTTGATCCCAGTTGTCAGATTTCCAATGACCATGTCCACATATTTTTCAGGAGAGTATGAAGCAATGGTGCTTGAGTTTTGAAACAAAGGAACTAAATAATCATTGCTTCCAATGCTTATCAAGTAGACAGCTCTGGCCGCTAAGCTTTTGGTTTCTGCATATTCTAGTTCCTGCCTCAGAACCTTGATCACTCTTTTGAAATAACTTACTTGAGTTATTAGGTCTATCACCTGAAAATAAAATCAACCATAGTAACCAAAAACAAAATCATCCATACTACTAAACCCTCACTCTCTCTCTCTCTCTCACACACACACACTTGGGAAAAAATAGGGTAAAGTAGCATCAAATGCCCTGATCTTATTTCTAAGTAACATCCAGCACTCAAATCTTATTTATAGTGTATACAGTACTCTGATGTTAATTCCTTGATGTATTCAGCATTTGCTGATGTTATTTATTAGTTACATCCAACATTCCAATTTTATTTTTGGTTTAGGGTCTGAATGCACTATTGATAAGATTATCTGAAAAATGACATCAAGCTGCTAGATGCATTATTAAAAAATTATGATACTAGATGCTATTTGCAATTTGGAAATAACATAGGGCGCTGGATGTTACTTTACCCAAAAAATGTTAGAATCATTTTATTTAAGAAGATCAAGCTATAACATACCAATCCTTGATAAGTTTCAACCAAGGCCCCAGCACCCCCTGATGCAAAATTGACCCCATCCATATATTCATGATTACCGGGAAACAAATATGGTTGGATTAATGGCAATTTAGCATACTCAGCTGAAATTGAAAAGCACTCGGATTGTTAATAGAATATAAAGGAAGCAAGTTTATATATTATTGAAGTCAAACTCACAAAAATTCAGAATTCTTACCAATGAAATCTGGAATAACACGCCCATCACAATATCTGCCAGAAGGGTACTTGAAGAAAATTTCCCCATATGGTGCATGATTTGCCCGACCAGTGGTGTTGATGTAATTATTGTTTCCAACATCAAATAGTGAATCTCCAAATATAAACAAAGGACTGTGTTGCCTTGGAAGGCAGATTTTGGCTACACAGTTATTTGGAATGAGTAAGATGTTAGTTGCACAAAAAAGTAAGAAACAGAAATAGAATCTCAGACTTGCCATCTCAGTTTTCACTTCTCTTCAGTTAATGGTTGCAACTTCTGGTATCGAGACTTTCTTGGGGATGTATAAGAAACTTAAACAAGTGGATTGTTAGTTT
>JANTPZ010004825.1:0-17706 GCA_025593235.1 Vachellia pachyceras | reverse complement strand
ATAATAAGGTTTAAAATAATATTTGAAGCTATTGAAAGTTTGAAACATCATCATCTTCCTATTAAAACTATAAAAGGTTCAATTTTTTAAAAAATTTTTAAAAAATAAAAAAAGCGGGTTGGCGGCCCAGCCCATGGGTTGGCGGGCTCAACCCGCGGGATGAGCCCATTTTCCTAGCACTATCCATGGATGAGTCTATGGAATTCATATGAGCCTTTTTTGATTAAATTGAATTTTATATGGAATTCAATTCAGTCATACCAAACAATCATTTAATATGGAATTCAATTCTAATTCCATTTCTATGCTTTCAATTCTTGTATACCAAAGGTGCTTACAAAGTTAGATTATGTAATTGTTATATACATAACTTATAATAAATAATTAATATGCAAGCCAAAAGGGAAGAGAACAAGTCAAATTGAGTAGGTCTTTGGAGGGTTGATTTATTTTACAATTATGTAATTGTTATAATTCACTCCTAACTCATTCTCAGGTGTCGACAAATGGATTAAATTAATATTTGTATTAACAAATTATCTGTTAAAATTTTTTTACTCTTTATTTACATTTACAAATCATTTTTATCTTTCTCGTCTCTGTTTTTTTATCTTCAATGAGAATTAACTAGAGAAATTAAAAAGCTAGAAAAAGAAATAATATCAGATAAGTTCAAATAACTTGTTAATGGTGTAGTTTTCATTTATCATTTGGCAAATCCTTAATTAGCTGAGTCAACCGAATGGCACAGAAATTAAACCCAGGTAGGAGCCATAGACTCTTTCGTCGGTGTGTTGGAGTTAGCTTGTGCCTTTGTGTGAACGACCCATATAGATAAAGATATATAATCTTCAATTGAAAAATCTGTAAATTTCCATTCAAGGCGACTAGACGAGTTCAACATTCTGTGCTTACATGCCCCATTGACCACGCTGTTCGTTCCTCTGTTCCATACTAATCCCCATCAATGGCCCTTCCTTCCTCATCGTTGTCTTCCTTAAAACCCCACTCACTCGCTTCCTTCTTTGGCTTTCCTTCATGCTTTCTGCTTCTGGCTCCTAACAAGACCCTTTCTTCTCTATGGGAAATTCCTGTAGGAAACCCATCGTTTTTCATGTGTCTTCCTCTAACATTTCTGGTCAGTATCTGCTATTAATTTCAAGTTTCTATGTGAACGCCTGTTATTTATACGTATCTTCTAGTAATGGGTTTTGATGTTCTTAGATTACTCATCTTGCTTATTCTTTCTGTAATCCTTGGTTTTCTGTCTTTGCATGAGCCATGAAGTAGTCCACATATGTTTTTCCTTTTAAATTTTCTGACTTTTCTTATGAGGAAACCTTGAAAGTAGCCAGTTGCTTAATATTTTTTTAATACTTTTTTATTGTCTCATTTGAGTTATCTAGGTCACAGATCTGTGTACTTTCACAAACATATTAAACCCTTTGCAGATTCTACACTCCCATTGTGGTTCTGTCCTGGTCTGTATCTAATAGTTGCATGTTTTATTTTTAACCACCTGGAATCTTTGTGATTCCCTTGGCTCTGGATCATGATTTACCTGTTGGTACTTAAGATTCATTCACTTTGTGGAGTGATTACAGCAAAGTGGTTATGATTTGATGAAAATAAACTCATGGATGATTTTAACCTGCTTCTAATCTTATTCTCAGGAAAGGCGAAGTCTCGAAGTGGGGCAAGTAAGAATCCAGATTCTTCAGAACCAAAAGCTGCATCACAAACTTCAGAACCAACTATAAACAGACCGATATCTTCTACTCTTAAATCCTTCAGCTTCAACGATCTAAGAGAAGCCACAAGGAATTTCAGACAAGAAAACCTAATAGGGGAGGGAGGTTTTGGTTTTGTTTACAAGGGATGGATTAATGAAAACTCCTTTGCTCCCACAAGACCAGGGAGTGGGATCATGGTGGCCATCAAGAAACTTAAACCAGAAAGCTTTCAAGGCCATAAGGAATGGCTTGTATGTAACAAAGAACCTCTCAATCAGGCTGCTTGCTAACTTACCCGTCTCTTGCTAGGTATTGACTGAGTTGCCATTTTTTTCTTGGCAGGCAGAAGTCAATTATCTAGGTCAGCTTCACCATGAGAATGTAGTAAAACTTATCGGTTATTGCTCAGATGCTAAAAACAGGCTTCTTGTTTATGAGTTTATGCAGCAAGGAAGTTTGGAGAATCATTTATTTAGAAGTAAGTGATTTTTCATTATCCTCTGACTTTTTGCTTCCTAATATTGATGAAACTTCATTCACCGTAGCCAATAATACGATAAAGCTGATTACGAATGCATTACATGCATGTACAACTGAAGTATTTATCATGATATGTACCGGTTTGGTTTTGATTCTTGATATCTGAATTGATTAATTCACAGAAAGTAAACAGTAATGATAAAGAAATTGTGAATGATATTTGAGCCATATCTTTTAACATAATAAATCCATTGGTCGCAAGAGTAGTGCATATTGCTTTTGATCTGAGCCCTAATATCTCACCTATTCTTTATGCAGGAGGTGTTAAACCCATATCCTGGGCTGCTCGGATCAATATTGCTGTTGGCGTTGCTAGAGGATTAGCATTTCTACATACCTTGGATGCAAATATTATTTACCGTGACTTAAAGGCTTCTAATGTATTACTTGATTCGGTATGTAATCCACATTTTAATTATTTATTTTGAAAATCTGCAATGACTATCTCAGTTTTACATAGAATCTTCTATTCTGAAGTATTTTATCTAAAACATATGCAGGAATTCAACCCAAAGCTTTCAGATTTTGGCTTGGCAAGAGATGGTCCTACTGGAGATAACACTCATGTTTCAACCAGAGTTATTGGAACTCAAGGTTATGCTGCGCCGGAGTATGTTGCTACAGGTAGATTCAGCTCTATCACATGAGTTATTTTGCTCTCTGTATTTTTTTTGAATTATATGGGTAGACACTAACGATTTGAGGTTACAAATAGGATTACACTCATGACCTCTCACTTACATGGGAGCTTACATACAACTTGTTTGAAAGGCCATTGACCTAGGAGTTATTTCTCTAGAGAAGTCGTTACATCGTCAATTTGTTACATTTGGGAGAAGTCAATGGTTATTGGTTATGGAAGCAGTAGAGATGTGCTTGTTAATGTAATTTCAGCCTAAATTGCAAACAACCAAATTTCAACTATGAACCTCTGGCTATTGACTCTATGGCTTTAATTTTGGTTGATCCGTCTTTTGTCACGTGTCAAATCTGTTGAAACCAAATTGTCATAAATTTATGTTTTCTGAACTAAATGCAATTGCATAAAATCATGAATTGAAGTACTTTTTTCTGGGGTTCAAGTTCTAGCTATTTAATAGTTTGGAAAATTCCATGAAGAGCCTATTCAAATATGTTTCTAAATCAAATCTGTTTCTATTTAGAGCAGGATATAGATATAAAAAAAAAAGATGTCTTAATCAAGACATCTAATTTCTTTTTTAATATAGCAATTTTGAAGAGTTGAATTAGACTTGACTATTTTCAGCAAGTGGCACCTAAGTAGGTAGATGTATAAATTGGATTTACCAAAGCTGTTGCAACATCATCTTTACTTCTCAAGTTTGATGTATTCCCTGAGATTTCAATCTATACTCGACCTTTCCCTATTTTAGTTAAGCAATTGCTTTGCCTATTTAAACACACGAGTAAAGGTGAATTCATGCATGTCCCAAAAGGCATCTGTGTTTTTCTTGTTTGTAGCTGTACATTTGATTAAAGGTGAAATCTTTCTGAGTTGTCAACTCATCTATACGGTGACTAGTTAGAGTCCTCATAAAATATTGGCTATTGGGTTGAGAAAGGCAATATCAGTTGTTACTTGTAGCCTTCATCCCCAACTCATACATGGAATCATGTATATGTATGTATAAATGATGTTGAAGAGCCTGTTACCTTGAAAAGTGTTGATGACCCATCCATTGTTGCTTTTATGTAACAGGTCACTTGACGGCAAGGAGCGATGTATACAGTTTTGGTGTTGTCTTGTTAGAGTTGCTGACGGGGAGAAGGGTGGTAGAGGCTGACAAACCCGGAAATTCGCTGGAAACCCTGGTTGATTTTGCGATGCCATTTCTCAAAAATGGAAAGCGGATTTCGAGAATCATGGATATGAGGTTAGGTGGTCAGTACTCCAAAAAAGGAGCTGAAGGTGCAGCTGCACTAGCATACCAATGCCTAAATGCAGATCCAAGATATAGACCAGCTATGACACATGTTCTATCCACGTTGGAAGAACTTCATTCCTCAAATACAGCAACCCCGAGGACCCCGCGGAAGTCCGAGTCTGGGAACGATACCGTCATGCATGCTCGTCATTCCCTAACGTCAACGAGAAACACACGCTGACTATAAGCTGTTTTTGTGGATTTCTACAGCCGAATTTAGTTCAGGGCATGCATAACATAATAGAGAATAGGTTACAACAATGACTTTGTTTTCTTTGTTGCTAAAGTGGACAATTACCATTTGCCAAGTCTGTTTGTGCATGCAATTGTGGGTATATTTAGTTTTACTTGTGAATAATTAATTTCTGTATGATCCTGTTCCCTATCCAACAAACGTAATGGAGTCTGTCTTTGTGGGTAGTATGTTATTCACAGTGAACTGTTATTTTGTGAACGAGCTGGAATAATCACAGCCCATAAGGGACAAGCAACGACTAACCGAAAAGAAAAGTAGAGAAAAAACTGATGAAAATCAGATGTTTAAAAATGGATTATCTACAAAAGTATCCTCTTCTCATCCAACTAGATCGATTATCTATAAAAATGGATTATCTACAAAATTTAATGTCTCTGATATGAACAGTATCTTGCATGTTGAGAAACCCAAAAAGTTCTATTTTATTGTGATATTATACAACAGCAATAATCTACAATCACATTTTCTCTGTGACAATGAGAGGGTTACACTACTTAGTTGAACATCAACATATCAAAGAACTGCTACTATTAATTTTCTGCTAGCCTAGAACTAGAGGAAACACTTGGAGATGATGGAGAGCTCTACCCCTGTAGCCACTCTTGGCACCTGCATCATCAGACCTAGATGCGGTAATCTGGCCTCCAACCCTGCAAGTTGAGTCTGTCAACCCGTGGGATAGGAATGGTTAGGGCACAGTATTTTGACAGCCTATTAAAGTGCAGGTTACACAAATCCACACCATGTAGCTCGCAGGTTGAGGCAGGCTAGGGTTGAGGTTTTGGCGGCTAGTCAAAGTATAGGCTACATAGACCTGCACTACATAGTGAGCTAGCTTGAATGAGACTTAGATCCACCCTTGAGGATAATTTGGAGCTCCACCTTCACAGACACTGCCATTGGCACTTACGCCATAAATGATCAGTACTACCTCCACCATGAGAACTGGCACTAGGCCAAGAAGGATGTGGAACTGATTCCGGATCTGACAACTATTCTCATCTTGAAATATGAAGATGATGGAAATATATTATTTGGTTGGAAAACTTTTTGCCCCTTTTTCGGCCAGAATTTGGTTGGGAAACTCGAAATAACTATCAGGGTTTCGATTTCTTGTTCATATGAACAAATTATCTAATCAAAGATAAAATTTATATTGCAGATATATTTCATAAGACAAAATTTATATTATGGATATATATTTCATTTTTCTTGGTCCTCATACATACTTCAAAACATTTGCTAGAACACAACCAATGTTTATATATACTGTTTATAAAATACCACCTATGTTCATAAGTTATTTTTTTGGTGTAAACCTATGTTCATTAGTTATAAACTATACAAATTATTCTTAGAGCACTCTCCACAGATGCATGGATCTCACATCTAATTCATGTATATAAATTTTGTAACTTATTTAAAGTTTGTCAACGGCATCATAATACCATTTAGATTTACGTGGAAGTGTTTATGTCAAAATTAGCTTTAATAATTTATTAAGAATTTTAACTGAAACACGTCATTTAACTTCTCAAATATTAATAATGCATCTCATTTTTTTTTTACCATAATTGGTTAGTAGTATATTTTAGCTATTATCTAGAAACATATAGCCACTTTAATTCAAGTGATAAAGATGGGGTGGGGTACAAGTTCATAATGTATAAAGAATTTTGAAACATACAAGTATACAACTATAAATAATACAGTATTCAATCTAATATTTTATATGAAAGAATTATTTATTTGTTAAAAGTAAGTGTTTGTTTCCCTAAACTGCTTTCTTATCATTTGTCTTGTAACAACTGCCTCTTAATAAAAATATCCTTAATATGTGTAATTAATATGAATAATTTAAAAAAGTTATCAATCTTACAAATAAAGTGAATCAAATCCTTATATTTCAGGCTAAAATAAACCCCTCACTAACGTATATTTTTAAGATTTCAAATAAAAATTAGCTGTCACTTTATTTAACACATAAGCTATCTCCTCCTCCCCTGTTTTTCTTCCGGAAATGAGAAATTGCAAACAACAGAAAAAGAAGTCAATTGTAAATAGTGTGCCTCTTCATATTTTTTTAATATTTATCATTAACTGATGATATTACGTAACAAATTACGAATGTTAAACAAACTACGAATGTTAAACATATTTTTTTTATTTATCCTCTGTATTGGACATCTGCAATCAGCTAGTTATATGAAGATGATGAAATAAAAATGCTTGGTTGGGCAATTTGTTGCTACAAGTATCATTGTTTACATTTCTACCCTTTGTTTGCGGGCGATATATTTCTAGCTCATTTGTACAAATCCTTCATCACCGTACTCTTTTCCCAAATCCTAAATCATAATTTTTACGGGTACAAATATCTTTTTATTGGAAACAATTATATTCGAGACATTATTGATAACATTTCTCAATAAGAAATTCATGTTGTGAAATATTGTGGTTGAGATCTTTTATATATATATATATATATATAAAGGTAAGATGACATAACCATGATGTATAATTTCTAATAAAGAGATGGAGGGTTGGGAAAGTGAGAAGCTTCATGCTAAGTTTTTGTCGGTCCCCGTGTACTGTGCTGTTGAGTTCATAGAATCTGTGAGCAAAATTTTTCGATACTGTCTATGTACTGAAATTATGGTGGCATCACAAAACTACTTTTATTTAAACTGAAGGTTACACAATATTGAAATAAGGTAAAGGTGATAGCTAATTAATTTATCCATGTCGGGGGAGAAATTGAAAGCAACATTTTGATAGAGCGGACTAGAGCCCTTAAACAACCTACAGGCCAAGGCAGGTGCGGGCTGCAACTTTGGTAGTATATTTTCTTAAAAAGTAACTTTTAAAGTAAACTTTCTAACATGTTAAATATTTTTTTAGCTAAGCATTCACATAATTTAGATGATGGTTTTTATATATTTAATCAATTAGCTAAGCAATTGTATAATTTATTGATGAAAGAATGCTCTATAGTTAGGTTGTTTGTACTTTTTAGATCTAAGTAATGAAATCCAGGTATTATTAAAAAAATCTTCATGGGTTACACAACACATAATTATATATATTTGTTTTATTCTTTTAACGTTATTATTAATTTATGTATGAAAAATAAATATTTTTTAAAAAATTACATAAAATTTATTGAAGATATTATAATTATTTATCCTGTTCACTAAAATTTTTAAAAATATATTAATTTATTTTTTAAAAAATAGACCCCTCCAAGTATGTGTTGAGAAGGAGTTTGAATTTTATGTATTGAAGCAGGGAGATACGAATTATATGACTTTATCCTTCATAAACCTCTCCAAATATGCGTTGCATATGTGGCTCTGCATGGTTTAAAGAGTCTTAATGAGGCTTGTGTGAAGTTGACCATTGCAATAAGGAGGCTAAGAGAGGTTGAGATGGCTAGGTACCAGTGAATGTAAGGGAAGCCTTCTAGCTTTTGAGGCCTAGGGATTATGATGAAAGTACTGGGTTTAGCATTAATTAGTAGCTAAAGGAAGAGCAAGAGTTTCTCTCAAAGGCGCTAGACCAAGAGGCTCATAGCAGAAATTCCATGCTCAGAAGAGCCAAATGTTTGGGAACGAGAACTCCAGCCAAGACTCCTCCGTGTGACAAGCTCTAGTACTTGTTGCAGATGAAGCCATGTCGGATTGTTGAAAGCGCTTCAAGTGCCATAAGTTGGGCACATTGCTAGATTTTCCATAGAGCTGTAGTATACCTAGCAGCCATACCGACCCACAGTTCCTAGCCAGGTATGTGCAATGATGTAGGAGGGAACAAGCACATCTCCTAGTATGATCAGAGGTATAATTTCTCTCTAGGGCCATGATCTTATTGTTGGTTTGATTCAGCTTCTGCACATTCTTTCATATTGCTTTATTGTGTTTGAAAGTGGTTTGATTTGAGTGCTTCACATTCTTTCATATTGTTTTATTGCGTTTGAAAGTATGAGTTTGCTTTGTTTGTATGCCATATGATGTGCGAGTTTTTAGGCCTGCTGGGGCTATTGTGATGATTGCTCATGCGTGTTCAGGTATTGCTTTTCGATTCAAAGGCGCTGATTTGATTGTTCACATTGATTGTTCGGTCCAGACACCTTCGACCTCCAGAAACACCTTGGAGTACTGTTTTTACCACATCAATTTTGTCGATCCCAACCTCTTGACTGCATTTATCATGAAGAATAATACCATGAAGGCTTGACAACATTTCCAAATCTATTTCTCAGCCTGAGCAACAAACAGTAACAGGACTCGAATGAACCTCAATAGACATGGCATTAAACAGAATGATACAACTTTCTTCTTCTAATATAGTAAAGCATCATTTACCGACAACCAGTCCATGCCAACAATCAAATCAATGTCTTTTAATTGGTAGACATATCATATCAATCTCAAAGGTTTGACCTTTGAGCCCAAAAAAAAAAGACTCGAACAGAAATCATCAAAATAGCCCAACTGAGGTAGAAACTCGCACATCATATGACAATATAGACATAGGAAAAACATACTTGTAAAAAAAATATAAAACTTGTACATCATATGGCAATACAACTATAGGAAAAAAAGTGAAGTATTCGAGTCATTCAAAGAAACGATCTCATGGCGTTAAAGAGAAATTATACCTATGATTATACTAGGAGACATGCCCACCTCCTCCTCTGTCATCATATACCTGGCCAGAAACTGTAGGGCAGTATGTTTGCTAAGTTTGCTATAGCTACGAGCATAATCTGGCAATTTGCTTAAAGCACTCTCAACAATCCCTAGCATGCCTCCATTCACAGTGAGTAACATCTACTCTGCGAGCCTGAAGTTTTTGATACGAGCCTATTTGATTTGTGGACCTCTAAAACAATGTGAAGTGCTCGAGTCAAAAAAAAGAAACGATGTCATGGCGTTAAAGAGAAATTATACCTATGATTATACTAGGAGACATGCCCACCTCCTCCTGTGTCATCATATACCCGGCCAGAAAATGTAGGGCAGTTTAGTAGCTAAGTTTACTATAGCCCCGGGAAAAATATGGCAATGTGCTTAAAGCCCTCTCAACAATCCTTAGCATGCCTCTGTTCACAATGAGTAACATCTAACTCCGTGAAGCCTAACGTTTTTGATACGAGCCTCTTTGATTTGTGGGACTCTCAAAGAAACTCTCGTGTTTCCTTGAGCTACCAACGCTACACTCTTCATCACATTTAAAAAAACTCCTACTCTTCTTTGAGGGCCTCAAGAAGTTAAAAGGCTTCTCTTGCATTCACCAATACCTACCACTTCGACCTCAACCTTTCATACCCTCCCTGCCACAATAGTCAATGTCTCTCTATACCATGCAGAGTCACAACTTCAGCCTAACCCTCTCAAGGAGCATGGTCGCTTCTCCTCCCTCATACATGACATATGTGACACGTACTTAAGGAGGTTTATAATTTTGGGGATGAAGTCGTCCTCATTGTTACAACAAGATTTGACTAAGAGGGAGTGAATTGGTCATATTAAAAAAAATCTTAATACTTTAACCAACAAATAAAACTAAATAATAGTTTAGAAGAATATCATTGAGAGAATGAGGAGGAAGAATTCAAAACAGTGGTTTATCTTAATTAGGGACCTACGTTTAGCCTTTAGAGCGCCTGTGACATTTTTATGTCCACTATGAATCAAAATTCACAGGCTCTTGATGCCTTCAAAGGTGAAGATGTCTCCCCCCCCTTAATCTTTGCAATCACTGCAACCTTTCGAGATTCCACAATCTTGATTTTTTACTCAGTAGAATAATGAATTTGACAATGTAAAATTCTCTTACAGATGATGAATATAAGCTTGTAGGTTGTTGTTTTGTACATCCATCTTTAATGTTCTTCTATTTATACTTGAGTTATCATCAATGTCAATTAGAGAGAGTCTTCTTCCCATTATTCTCAGCTTCATCATTCAAGCGTTCAGCATTAATTACTCGATATAAAGTAGTTGGTCGTCGTTGAGAATTTATCCCTTAAGTTGAACACCAGAGAAGTCATCTAGACTCTCTGGTAAAACTTTATGACAATCAAACATAATTTAGAAAAATATATTCAAAAGATCAAAGCTATTACTCGACTTATTAGATGCTGATAAAATATTTTACATGAGTGTTTTTTGAGAGACTCGAGTGATTTTTAAAAATAACTCAAGTATCGATTGTGTAAAAATGAGTTTTCATAGAACAAGAGGTTGAAAGTTGCACTTCTAAATGAAAGTGAGACTTCAAAGAATTTGCACTCATTTTTGGCAAAAATCGAGTTAAGTTGAAAGTGAAACAAAAAATTGTTTGTCACTCGAGTGTGCAAACGAAAAATTGCATGATTTGACTCTCACTCTTATGTTCATAAATACTCGAGTTATCCTTGAAAGTTATTTTGAAAAATCACTTGAGTCTATAAAAAACACTCAAGTAAAAAATTTTATCAGCATTTATGAGCTTTGTAACAGAACTTCAAAACTTCCACATTTTGAATATATTTTCCTAAATCATGCTTTTACTTCCACATTTTTAGTTAACAAGGTATGAAGTCTTTGATGATTTCTCTGGCATTCAGCTTAACTGGATTATTCTCAATGACAACCAACAGCTTTATGTCATAGCAATTAATGTCAAATGTTTGAACAATGAAGCTAAGGGTAACAGGAATTTAACAGACATTAATGTGTGTGTTTGGGAATCCGTTGTGAGAAAGGAGTTTACGGATTCCAAGAAGACTTTATAGATTTTGAGATGCTTTTTGTCTTGACTTGCGTGCACTATTGGGGGAAAAGATTTCCTAAACATGTGCATTAATAACAACTCAACTAAAAAGAGAAGAGCATTGGAGACGAATATACAAAAAAAACTACAAGCTTATATTCATTATCCATTAAATGCTTCCTTTGATATACCCTCTCCTGTATTTATTCTACTAGGAGAAATTTAAGATTGTGGAATCTTGTAAAATTGTAGTGATTATTAAGAGCCTATGAATCTTCACCTTGTATTCTAAGTTAGTAGGGTTAGTGATATCTTCACCTTATAAAGGCATTAAGAGCCTATGAATCTTGATTCATAATGGATTTAAAAATCTCAGAGGTACTCTAAGTTAGTAGGGGAGGCCGTTCCTGCGCTTACCCTGACAAAATTACTCTCACATATTCACCTCAGAATCTATGATCGTTCTCTCAACGGCCTTTCTAAACAAGCCTAAGTATTGAACCGGGATAAACTGTTGTGTTGAATTCTTCTCCTCATTCTGTTAGTGATATTCTTTCGACAAGTTCACCCCTTCTTGGTTAAATCTTATTCTAACAAATAAGAGTTTGGTTAAAGAGAAAGCATATAAGTGGAATAACCCATAAACTCAATGCTTTAAGATTTTGATCTAAGATATGGTGTTAAACCCACGTGTATGTATCGTCTCATTGGTGCTTGATCAATTGGATTCTCCCCTTCTTCAAAAGAGACATTGAGATATCAATTGAGAGTGGACTTAACGTGAGTCCTATATGAGATAATGGTTGGTTGAAGAAGAGGTATAAGCATATGAGGATGTTTTTCGCTCCTTGGTACTTGTAATAACATGAAGATTTAAATTTCTTAAAAATGTAAAATAAAATGATGGGACAGACCTTACCTTTTCTTCTTGACACATTGAACACTAGCTTTCCTTAAACAATATAAACCTTTCCTTCTTCACATATGAGGATGTTCTTCGCTCCTTGGTACTTGCAATAACAATCATAGGTGTACTCATATGGGACTTCTTTTACTAAAAAATATTACCCCTTCTTTTGCTCACTCCTTCCAACTAATATTACTTGTGCACTCAATGAAGTTTAGATCTTTTAAAGATGGGTAAAGTAGTATTTTTACCATGGAAGTATACGAAAGTAGTATTAAAGATGAGTATCTGAAAGTTTTGGGGACCAAATTTGCATCCAACGTTTGCCACGTTGGATGCATGACCAGCCAGCTTCCAAATCATTTAACTTTCTAAACCTTTCCTTCTTAGGTGCATTTTTAAAAAGACATTTTGAATGTTCGATCTAGATAGTGAAGATGTTTTGAATGCCTCATTTGAATGAAGAAGTCTAAATTTGTACCTCGACGAAGATGAGGCACTCATTCGAGTGATTGCTATACCTCATTTGAATTGGACGTTCTAAACCTGTTATTATCAAATACGGTTTAGAAAGTGAAGATTACTCATTCGAAAGAAGTTTAGGACACATTTGCATGAAAAGGTCCAAATTTGTATCTTGACGAAGATGAGGCACTCATGAGACCTTTTAAAACTGTTCTTAATGAAATACGGTTTAGAGAGTGATGTTGCACTCATTCGAATGTATCCTAATTTGTACTTTGACAAAGGCACTCATTCGAATGAGTACTAGACCTCATTTGAATGAGACCTTTTAAACCGTATTTCATTAACTACGATTTAGAAAGTCTAATGAGGTCTACTACTCATTCGAAAGAATGCCTCATCTTCATAAATGTACAAATTTGAACTTCATCATTCGAATGAGTGCAATATCTTGAATTTCTAAATAGTTGTCATTCGAATGAGTGTCTTATCTTCGTCAAGGTACAAATTTGGACTTCCATCCTCACTTTCTAAACCATATTTCAATAACAACTGTATCACTACATCATCTTACTATAACTCATTCGAATGAGTGTCTTCATCAAGGTACCCTTTATCAAAATTTGTCGAGCCCGAAAGGGTTTAAAGAACCAGGAAGTAGAGAGTCGATGGACGGCTTAAGCTAGAAAACAAAAATAAGAAAAGGAAAGGACCTGAGATCTGCGGTAGTCTGCACTGGACTCAGACCTTTAGCGATGCAGATATGATGCAAATATATAGAAAATAAACTTTATTTATAAAGCTGGCACTTATAAAGAGAAAGCACGAGAGGAGAGGAAAGGAATACAAGAAGAGGATAGGAATGAATTCTGAAGCGCACTCTCAACTTCTGTCTTTCAATGAAAGAGGCTTCTCTGCTCTTATATAGGCTTTATAAACCTAAAACTAGCTAGAGACCTGAACTGTTTCAACTAGAACAGTTTCAACTGGAACAGTTCCAGTGGCTGTGCACTGACCATAATCCTGACAATATTCCTTGTCTACTGGCAATATTTCTGGTCAATTGTTCTACAGTGTTGAAATTTTATTTGGCATGGTGTTTACATAATGTTTGACAGAAATAATAGTAAAAGATTCCTAACTCTTCTTCATCATCAGGATCTGGTGCTAGATGTTAATGGTCCTTGCTTGCTCCACTTGAAAGGGAAACTTCATTAGTAAAAAGTTGAATTATTGAGCCAAGTTGTTGCACAAGTTTTTTTTTTTTGCTTTGCACTCCTGTGAGTCTGGTTTGAATTCTCTATTCCGAAAGACAGATATTCAGGCTTTGCCTTGAACCATTTTTCTATAGCCGCAAGGTTAAGAAATTTTAATTGGAACTTTTCCTACAATCAGATAAAAGGAATTCGATGTAAAATAGGGAGAACAATTGCATCTCTATCTTGATGAGAAAAGGAGTACTGCCAGGAGAATATCCAAGCACATTGTGTCAGGTGCTTGGATATTCTCCTGGCAGTACTCCTTTTCTCATCCAGAAAGAGATGCAGCTATTCTCCATTTTTTATAGCGAATTCCTTTTATCATATGGTGGGAAAAGTTCCAATTAAAATTTCTTAACCTTGCGGCTGTGGAAAAATGGTTCAAGGCAAACCTTGAATATCTTTGCCTTTCGAAACAGAGTATTTTCCTAAATCAAAGAGCCAGAATGCAAACCAAACTCGCAAGAGTCCAAAGCAAACAAGAACTTGTGCAACAGCTTGGCTCAATAATTTAACTTCTTACTAATGAAGTTTCCCCTTCAAGTGGAGGCAAGCCAAAGACCATCAACATCCAACTCTCCAGCACCAGATCCTGATGATGAAGAAGAGTTAGAGATCACCCATCTTGGAGATGATAGTTAGGAATATTTTACTATTATTTCTGTTAAACATTATTGTAAACACCATGCTAAACAAAATTTCAACACTGTAGAACAACTGATCGAGAATATTGCTAGTAGACCTGGAATATTGTCAAGAATATGGTCAGTACCACTACACAAATTTTAGGTCAAACACTACACAACAGTGATTTTAAAGCTTATATTCTAAAGTAAAGCCTTTTTCACCGAAAGGCAGAAGCTGAGAGTGCGCTTCAGAATTCACTCCTCTCCTCTTGTATCCCTTAGCTCCTACTTTCTCTTTTTAAATGCTAGCTTTATAAATAAAGTTTATTTTCTATATATTTGCATCATCATGCCTTGCATCTTCTTCCTTTCTCTGAAGGTTTGAGTCCAATGCGGACTGACGCCGTTCTCATGTCCTTTTCCTTTTCTTATTTTTGCATATCGAAGTTATGTTTTTGGCTTAAGCCGTTTGTCGGTCTTCTTACTTTCGATAGCTCCTTTCTCCTTCCTGGTTCTTTAGACCCCTTCGGGGAGTCTCTTGACCTTGGCTTCGAATGAGTCCTAAACCTTATTCAAATGAGTGCAACATCTTCACTTTCTAAACCGTATTTCATTAACAGTTTAAAATGTCTCATTTGAATTACGTCAATCACTCTTTCGAATGAGTGTCTTATCTTCGTCAAGGTACAAATTTGGACTTCGTCATTTGAATGAGTGCTAGACCTCATTCGGATGAGTGCAACATTCAATTTCTAAACCATATTTCATTAACAACGGTTTAGAAGGTTTCATTTGAATGAAGTTTATCTTCATCAAAAGATACGAAGGGGTCTAAAGAACCAGGAAGGAGAAGGGAGCTGTGGAAAGTAGAGGGCCGACGGAACGGCTTAAGCCAAAAAACTGAAAATAGATGTTCAAAGGTAAGAAAAGGACCTGAGAGCGGCGGTAGTCCGCACAAGACTCAAACCTTCAGAGAAAGGAAGAAGAAGATGCAAGATATGATGCAAATGTAGATAAAATTAACTTTATTTATAAAACTGGCACTTACAAAGAGAACGTATGAACCAGGGATACAAGAGAGGAGAGCAAAAGGATACAAGAGCAGAGGATTCTGAAGCACGGTGTAAGCTTTTGAATCACTGTTTGCATAGTGTCAAGACCTAAAACTTGCTAGCTACCTGAACTTTTTTAACAGTTCCAGTGTGACTGACCATATTCCTGGCATCCACACCTGACAATATTCCTGGTCTACTAGTTTGTTTACAGCGTTCGATTTTTATTTGACAGTGTTTACAATAATGTTTGGGAGAAATAATAGCAAAAGATTCTTCCAAGATATAGGTGATCTCCAACTCTTCTTCATCATCAGTATCTGGCGCTGGAGAGTTAGATGTTGATGGTTCTTGGCTTGCTCCACTTGAAGAAGAAACTTCATTTGTGAGAAGTTGAATTATTGATTCGAGCTATTGCACAAGTTCCTGTTTACTTTGGACCCTGCGAGTCTAGTTTGAATTCTGGCTCTTTGGTTTAAGAAAATACTCTGCTCCAAAAGACAAAGATATTTAGGGTTTGCTTTGAACCATTTTTCAATTGCCGCAAGATTGAGAAATTTTAGTTGGAACTTCTCCCACCATCTGATAAAAGGAATTCGCTGTAAAATAAAAGGAGTACTATCAGGCGAATATCCAGGCACCTGATAGTTTAGAGAAATAGTGTGGTTCCACTGGAATGACAGGTTCTACACAAATATTAAATTTTTGTTTGAAGAACTCAAAGGCTTGGATTACATCAGGGGGGAAAAGACTTGAGGGGTAACCTTAAAGAAATCCCACCAATGTAGAAACCATTTAGGAAATTGATACTTGGTAGATTTATTAAAATAAATAAACCAAGAATGTTTAAAAAATCGATTTTGATCCCAGAAGACTTTCCACCAGGCATCTTGATAATCCCAGTATCAATATCCATTAGTTCAAAATCAATGTCCCAAAACCGTGGTTTGTTTTAAATCAGATCCCCACTGGGATGGAGTGAGAATCTTTTTTATTTGAAGAGTAGAATGAGTTATTAAAGATTCATCGGGTCTGCCTTTCTGGAGAGAGAAATATAATCAGAATGAATCAATTAAATTCATAGGGTGTAACCAGGCTTTTGGACATAGGGTGTAACCAGTTTCTTTTCTGGCTGGATAGTAATTGCTTGGGAGGAAGCAGTTACCAATTATTTTTGAGAAACTGGTACTGGTGTTTTTGAGAGTTGAAGAGCATACTGATGATTTATCAAATCATACTCCTGTTTGGTCATAGCTTGGAGGGCTAGAGTTTTCTCATCTGGTTTGGCAAGTGTTTGACTCCAGTTTTGTGATGAGAGTTTTTGAACATAAGATTGAAGGGTCTTTTTATCAGATTTTTGGACTGAAGGTCTTGTTTGCGATTTTTGAGTAGAAGACTCAAATTTCTTTATGCTAGATTGGGTTGAAGACCTGTTTGTTGGGTTGAAGACCCTGTTTGTTGGGCTGAAGACCTTGTTTGCTGGGATAAAGTCCCTATTAATTGTCTCAGAAGATCCTGCATTAGAAATCTACCTAGCAAACAGGGTCTTCAACCCAACAAACAGGTCATCTACCCAGCAAACAGGGTCTTCAACCCAACAAACAAGTCTTCAACCCAATCTAGCATTAAGAAATTTGAGTCTTCTACTCAAAAATCGCAAACAGGACCTTCAGTCCAAAAATCTGATAAAAAGACCCTTCAATCTTATGTTCAAAAGCTCCCATCACAAAACTGGAGTCAAACACTGGTCAAACCAAATGAGAAAACTCTAGCCCTCCAAGCTATGACCAAACAAGAGTATGATTTGATAAATCAGCAGTATGCTCTTCAACTCTCAAAAACACCAATACCAGTTTCTCAAAAACAATTGGTAAATGCTTCCTCCCAAGCAATTACCATCCAGCCAGAAAAGAAACTGGTTACACCCTATGTCCAAAAGCCTGGTAAAGCCAGATTCGTATGTCAGGTTGAACCAAAATTCATTGAAAAAACACCAAACCTAACAGCCTTAAAGATTTTCCGCTCTGGATGGCACTTTAAGCCTATTAAACCCTCGAAAAATAAGAGAGTATTATAAATTAATATTGATTCATTCTGATTATGTTTCTCTTTCCAGAAAGGTAGACCCAAAAGATGAATCTTTAATAACTCATTCTACTCTTCAAA
>JANTPZ010004824.1:0-17111 GCA_025593235.1 Vachellia pachyceras | reverse complement strand
AATAACGAATTTATACTATAGGCTGACCTATATTAGTAATATTACACTTAGTTGATGTAATATCCTTTTAATTTTGTTACATATACCTTGACACAACTCGAGCCAAGTCATTAACAAAATCATACATCACAGATACCTTGAGAATTTTCTAAAATGATCATAATATAAAGATATTGATAAAACAGAATGACAAGTTAAAATGGAAACAGTAAAACAAAGCAGAAACAACCAAGCAGGTAAACATGACGCGCGGAACAAATTCAAATGTAGATCGAACAAATCAAACTCACAGGATTTTGGGATTAGACAACGACCTAAGTTCGAACCTTCTTCGCTACTTTGAACAGCTACGCAGGGCTGACAATGGTGGACGGCATCCGACGGAGTGCGGAATGCTTGTTCGTCGACAAAGAAAAATGGATCCGCCACTTTTTTAACAAAAATTAATTCGATTGTGTTTTGTCGGGTAGCATGATATAGGGATATTAACTCGATAATTTGATTCCAGCAAACAAGATGAATTCGTGCTAAGGTTGAAATCAAGTCGAGCAATTCGTGCTAAGGTTCCAACCTGATTCCAGCGTTCTCAGATGCACTTGTGAATTGGGCTTCAATGTCATGTCCAGCACCATGATCGGCGCCTTGCTCGCAACCTCCTGGCACCCTGGTTCAATCTTGACAGAAAGACCGATGGAGAAGAGGATGGGAGCGCAGGGGAAAGAAGAGGAGCTAAGCAAATAGAGAAGTGTCGGTGAAAGGAGCTGTTTAGGTTATAGGCAGATCTGGCACACGGTGCTCAACGGTGTAACGTCTCATGCTATCGGTCTGCATGCATAGAAAAACTCTAGGATTAGCATAGAAAGGTTTGACTCGAAGATGAGATACAAGATCACACTACAGGGGTCTTACAAAAAGAAATAGAGATAAGCATAGAACAAAAAAAAAATGCAGGTATGTCTAAAAACATTGAAGGTATGTCACCTGTACTGAATCTAAAATTTGAAAATAGAAGAGCTATGGATCACCAGATAGGGAGCTTCGAAGTTCGAAGCAATCAAAATTCACGATTCCAGAATGCTTCCGTGTTGCCATGCCCTTCGAGATTCCGCGGCGCAGGGACGAAGTTCTCCTCCTCATTAACGTAATATTATTCTGGTCGGGGTCAGGGCATGCGCGCGAGAAATTCTCTCCTAGTAGCCATTAGGAAGGACTCCACGTGTACCTTAGGCCTTTGCTTTGTCGTTTCAGACAAACTTCCTCTTCACTTTTGTGCGTACTTCATTCATGGCTATGAAAGCGATTTTTCTCATTTGTATTTTAACGTTTTTAATTTGAGCTCCTCCATTCTATTTGTTAATTTAGCTTATTAACTGAATTTAGTTTTCAATGCATTGCCTTTTTATATGATAATATGATTCGACAAAATTTGAGTATTATTGAGTAAAATTAGGTGGAACTCTCCTAAAAACATTTTATATTCACGCATATTTTGATTCAAAATTCTCCATTTTAAGTAGCCAAAACATATCCATGGGATCAACAACTATTAAGTTTTAATGTGTTATGTATGATTAAGTCATATGGCAACTTATTTAAAATATTACACACACGTAGCATTGATATATGAATATTAATATATTGATGCGCTATTAACTTTGGCTACAATTTAGTTTTTTTCCTAATTACTCCTAATTAGTTATGTCAATCTAGTTCAATTCAGGGTAACTATGCACTTGAAGAGATTTGGTCCAAAAAAGACAATTGAAGAGAATAAATAGTACCAGGGTACAAAATTTAGAGCCCGTTTGGATTAAAGAATTAATGGGAATGGAAAGAAATAGAAAGGAAGAGAAAGGAAGTTTTTTTGGCTTAGTATATTTGATATGCACTGGAATGGAAAATGATTTGATAGAAAAATTTATATTTAGTTGGGTTAAAATAATAGTAAAGTGAGTAGGAAAATTGTGACAAATGAATATATTGACTTTAATAACAAAATAAGTAAAATGAACTTTATGAGTCACCTATGCCATGCTAATAGTTAAAACTACTTGTAGTTTGTTTATATATTTGACTATGAGCACATTATGAGTAACTCATAGTTACTCGAGTTTTTATTCCCTAAATCATGGTTTAGAGTATCTCAAATCATAACTTGAAATGTCCAGTTCGTAACTTGAAGATTTACACTTTCAATCATGTGAATAGTTTATCTAAAATTCGCTTTAATAAGCTGCATTTTTTTGGTAACATATATAAGTTGTTTTTTGTTAGTTGGTAGTTATTGTTATTTGTTAATTTAGTAATTTTATGCAAGAAACAATTGTTACTGGGAGAAGTAGTGGGATAAATCCCTCATTGCCATGTTACATAATGAAACTTGCCCATTACAACTATGTGCTTGTTTGGGAACCGTTTCCCAAATGGTACACGTAAACCGAGGTAAAACAATTTTGAAATCTGTAAAAATCATCTCGAAATTCATTAAAACCATCTCGAAATCCATAAAACCATTTTGAAATCCGCAAAATACCTCGAAATCTGTAAATTCATTTCTCCCAATGGACTTCCCAAACACACACTAATGTAATTAAGTTTTGATAGTATGTAAATACAAGTGAGTTTACATAATGTTTTGCATGTATATATATTTTTTTACCTCATGGGCATGTGAACAATTATGTATGAAACAACAGAAAGTATACTTTTGGGTTATTATTGGAAAAGTAGAAGTAAATTCAGAAGTTGACATTTGCTTTTGAATAATTTCATAGTTCATGACAATTTTTCCCGCTGAATCTGATTATACCCTATGAATTTGGATCCTCTTAAAGTCAAATTGAAAAGATACTTATGGTATTAATTGAGTGTGGTCTATTTTTGAAATGAAATCATTTCATAGGCAAAAGACCAATTCTTCTTTACTTCCTTTAGAACTGTCCTCTGTCCTTGTAATATTGAGACGAGTATGGTCATTTGATTTCTCTACATTTCTTGATGATGTTAGTGTGCTCAGCTTCCGTTCTCTGAGAATATTATAATGGAAACGAATGGTAGAATATCAACTATTCACCATAATGTTCATGGACTTGAGGAATTTTATTAATTATGTCTTATCTCCTGTGTTAAATATGTTGAATGGTTCATTCATGGACATCAAACATTTGCGACCCCTCTCTCAAAGGTGCAATAGCATTCAAAATATTTAAGTGCGTGAAGAATCTAGTGAAGGTGAACCACAGTCAGTTTTTTTAAGATCATATACGATTTTGATTTAATGTGGTTTCAGTTGTTCATGGTTTTAAGTTTTTAATTGTTATGTCAGCGAGTGCTACTATGAAGATGACACCCCTTACCTTTATATCCACAAGCGAGAGGAACATTATGCGCACTTAAAGAGAAGGGGATAGATATGGCAATTGCTTCTAGATCTCCAACTTCACATATAGCTAAAACATTATCCAGTCTATGTTTGTGGCACAGGTGAGCAAATTACATAGTTTTTCTGCATCATCTCCGTCTCTTTGGAAAAATTATTCTCACCACGCATTTATCTTCTTTTTTTCATATGGATGTATTCTTGCAGGAAATTTTCTCCAGTTGGACTCATAAAACGGATCGTTTGCAGAGAATTAATAGAAAAACCGGTGTTCCTTACAGTTCAATGCTATTCTTTGATGATGAGGATCGGAACATTGGAGCAGTAAATACTATCTCTATTCTATCATTAAGTTTTGTTTTGAGTTTGCTTGCTTACAAAGCAGTGAATCATTGTTCTGTTTCCAATTGTCAAATCACTGGGACATCTGTTTTCACTTGGAATTCAAGAAAATAATTTTTTTTTTGAAAAAAATAGTAAGACCTGATTCTAAAGTAAGGTTTATGAATTCCTTTTGATCCATCTGATTTATTCGATGGTTTCTAAAATGGGTGTGACAAGTATTATGGTTGGCAATGGAGTAAACCTTGCAGCCTTGAGGAATGGATTGTCGCAGTTTTCTCGAAGCTCAGGCTCATCAAGCAGTAGCTAATGAAATTAACGTTGCATCATCAAGGCATTGAACCTGTATTGTTCTAAATATAAAATTAGGTTGATCAGTGGAGAGATTCTGGTTGGAGGGATCTTGGCTATGATGAACTTGTAATAATAATATAACCTGATTCATGTGTAATCCCTTTCCAGCATGCAAATATAACTATATTGCATTTATTATAGTACGATAATTAACAATGCTGGTCTGAGAATTGACCATGTTCAACCTCTGGACAAAAGCTGATAAGCAGAATAAATATTGGTCTCTTTATTATAGGAACTGGGAATAACCTGAGGAACGATCATTGAAAATTAAAAATAATCTTCATACAAAAGAAGATCCAAATCAATCTAATAGACCATATACATCGTCATGCTTAAACCATGACTTTTTTTTGGCCGAAACTACAAACAGGCACAAGGTCTATCTGGTATCTTTTGTCCCAAGTTCTATTAATGGTTGAGCTCCTTAAAAGGTGACCTTACATCATAAACGACCTCCAATTTCTTTGTCCCTACAGGAGAATGCATTTTAGTATTCTCTTTCGTGAGAAATTCTTCCTCCTTTGAAAAATTCATCCTTGGATAGTCATTCTCAGATGAATGTGCAATGCCTCCCAACTTATCCATAAGTTGAGTGTCTGTGGTTGAAAATTCACATATCTTTTCTTCCAGTCCCATGATGAAGCCTAACAATTTTTCCCTTTCTGACAACAATTTAGTGACATTTTCAAGCAAATTTCTACTCTCCATCTTGAGTTTATGACACGAGGCATCTGAGCTTTTGAGCCTAATCTCTATTTGATCAATCAACCCCTTCAACATTAACTGTTTTACTTCCATTTCTGATTCAATTTCTGATGCAAGTTTTTCAGACTGGCTCCATCTTTCCTCCTGCAATTTCAGTTTCTGCTCAAGATAATGGATATCGTCTTCAAGTTCAGCCACCATCAACTTCCTCTCTTCAGTTTCAAGAATAGCTATAATCTCAGCTTTTGTAATCTTGTCACAAGCATCCTGGACCAAATTAATCTCAGCTTGCTTCTCGGCAAGCTGTGAAGAGAAAGAAACCCATGAGGTAGAGAATTGATATCCCAGTGAAGCCGCCTGTTGCATGTGTTTCTCTAAATCTAACTTTTTCTCATCTTCAAATTCTCCTCTGCATGATTCCTCTTCAAGACAAAGAACCTTTTTCTGGAGCTCCTCTAAAATTTCTTCTTTCTCTTCCATGATCTGGAGATATCTCAACTTATCTGTCTTAGAAGACACTGCAGTTTGCGCCCTTGGTGGAGAAGAAACTTGTGACTGCCTTCTTTTTAGCTCTTGTTCCAGTAAGATAACCTGTTTCCGGAGATTATCTAGTTTTATCTCATTCTCTTGCAACTTATAGCTCAAGCTATCTTTCTCTTGTTTAAGGGTTTCACCAAAGTCTACTTGTGCAAGGAGTGAGTTTTCCAGTTCTTTACGTATCACATGATTTTCTTCAATATCGATCTTCAACCTTTCAACAATTGACGTCCATATTTGCAATTCATATCCCATTTCATTTAATTCATATATTTTCTCGTCCAACTCAGTATTAGCTCTATCTAAAGCATCAGAAACTTCTTTAAGCTTTCCTCTTGAGTCACTTTCCATCTGTAAAGTCTTCTCTTTGAGAAGTTGACACTTTGTGGACTCGTCTAGCATTTCCTTGTACCTATCAAGTTCATTTTGCAGTGAATGAAGTTGTTCCTTGGTGACACTCAAGGAATCAACCTCCTTCATGACACGTGCTACTTTCTCATGTTCTTCATTAATCTCTTTCTGGGCCCTGATCAAAGCAGCATCTTTCATCTCCAACAAATTCATCAGTTCAGTGCACTTCTCTTCTTTTTCTTTGTTCATTAGGTCCAGTTCTTCCTTATTGTATTTCTGGGCTTCAATCAAGGCAGCATTTTTCATCTCCAGCTGCTTCATGAGTTCAAAACATTTCTCTTCTCTTTCCTTGTTGATCAAGTCCATCTCCTCCTTATCATTGACCAGCTTCATGTGAGCCTCAGAAATTCCCTGCTTAAGGACGAGTAGCAACAAAGACATCTCCTCCTTTAGCAAATCCAGCTCCATAGTTAAAGAATGAGAATTTTTCAACTCCCTTGTGAGCTTTTCCATTGCTTCTGTCTTATTTTCCAACTCCATCTTGAGATCTTTTGTTGCTTCTTTCTTATTTTCCAATTTAGACCGGTAGCCATTCAGCTCTCCTGTCAATTTTTCTATCTGCAACTTCCACTCAGCTTCTTTAGCTTGTAGAATTGAGGCACACTCTCTGTGAATGTTTTCCAAACTTTTGAGCTTCGATCGCAACTTTGACTGAGAAAATGAAGCTCCTGCTTCTTGAATTTGAGCTTCCTGGAGTTCTTTCAGTGATACCCTCAATTCTTTATTTTCTTCCTCCAGCTTCTGAATGGTGTATTTTAATTCTTTACAGTGTGCTTCTTTTGCTTTCAGTGAATATCTCGTATCTCCAATATCTTTGTCCCGCTGAGAGTTGAATTGGTCCAGTTCGAACCTAGCATTCTCATAGTCGCTACTGACATTTTCAAAACGTTCTTTATAATCAGAAACCTGAACTTCGAGGCGCTTTCTCCGGCTTTCTTCATGAGCAAGGGCTTGGCTACACATCTGCAACTGGTTTTGCAGATTCTCTGATATTCTGATCTGAGAATCTAACTTCATCTCCAGTGAAGAAATCTCATTAAGTAACGATGCTTTTTCCAGCTCCCACTCGTTCTTACTTGACCTGAACTGTTCTCGAACCTTCTCATGTGCTTCTTCTAAATGTTTAAACTGCTCCTTCTTCCATTTCAATTGTTCTGCCACCTTCTTGTTTTCATCCTCTAAGTTATGCAATATGTCATCACTTGTTCTCAGCTCTTTGGATGCTTCTGATTTTTTCTCTACTTCCAAACACATCTTTGAAGCTGAAAGGCAACGTTTTAGGCTTTCAATCTCTTGTCTGTACACATGAATCTGCTGATCTTGATTCTCTGCCTTCTCAACCGCCTCCTCTAACGCCAATACCAATCTTTTCTGCTCATCTTCCCATTTTTTTGACTTCCCATCACAGTCCCCTCTAAGCTTATCAATTGCAGCACTAAGATGTTTGATGATGGATTCTTTTTTATTCAAATCCCCCTTGAGATCTTCCCAGTTCTGCCTTGTCTCAATGATTTCATCTTCCTTTTGAAGCAGCTGTTGCTCCAGTTTCTCATTTTTGAGCTTTGCTTCCCGTATCTGATTGACCTGTTTATTTTGGAATTGCTTCAAGTTCTCAAGAGAATCTGTCTTGCTTCTCAGTTCTGCCTTGAGTCTCTCGATTTCAGCTTTAGCATCATCAAGCTCTTCATAAGCCCTGTCCATGTCTTGTATTTCATATATGTGACTTTAAAAACACCTGTTTATTTAGAAGCAGCACACATTCACAAACTATGACAAGGAGTGTTGCATGTCCCAGAAACCATTGCAGAACAGTTGACATAAATTTGAGTAGGAACACAGACTTGCTATTTCAGTTGACTTCAACTAGCACATTATGTATCCTTCTGAGTCCCGAATGCTAAAACGAAGACGTTAGAACTTGGAACAGCTTTGTGTGTGTTGTGTGTGTGTGTTTGGACAGAACGGGAGCCAGACTAGATGCCATCATTTGTGAATTGTGAGTAATTATTGGAAAAATCATATGATCACTGTTTGGAGTTGCCTTCCATATACATGTTAAGAAAAGGAAGTGACTAATTGCCGGTTATTTGGGGTCAGAGCAGAAAACTTGTCAATATAATATATTATAACAATATTATTTGACTAAATTCCCCTTGGAGGCAGCTACTCGTTACCGAGAATACCCAGAGTTCAGAGAACGCTAACGGTTATAACTGTCCAAACTCCAAACGGTTATACTAGTTGCTTGGTTAACTTAAAATTGAGAAAAGGAATATATTCCTATTCTGAAAAGCATTTCTATACCGACAGTTTTATTCTCAGTTCGGAGTTGTTCAGCCATAACATATTGTCAAATTTCAGTTTCCTCACTTTTTTTATACCCTCTTTTTTGGTTTCCATTATTTGACCTCTTAAAGCAAATGGGTTCTCAATTTTCTCTTCAGTTCACGTAATATAATTCCAATTAAGAAACCATCTCCTAAAAGTTCTAGCATAAAGACCCAGAAGGAAGATAACACCAATTTTTCTAACCCGAATAAAAATTACACAAGAGTGGGGAGGCGGTTTCAGGCAAAGCCGAAGATAATAATCATAACTTCAACAGCGAAGTATTCATGCCAGAAACTAAAAAAAAAAAAATCTTATAAGAAGCCCAGAAATGCACCTGATTTGGAGAGTGCAAATGCACAAATATCGAAGACTCAGCAGAGGTGTGGCGCAATTTGCTCAGTGAAGAAGGTAGGTGGAAATCGGAGATCAGAGGAAAGGGGGTGATCGAGAAGAAGATAACCGTTAAACTCAGACGTGCTTTGGATTTGAAATGTCGTGGAGGTGAGATGACTTCTTCTTTTTGTTTAACCCTGATCGCTTTGGATTCGTTATCAACCGCTTTACCCATGCGAAATCCGGTAGTTATGCCTTTTTAAAAGGAGAACTAGCCGTTGGGTTTTTTGGTTTTTGTTTTAAATGTCTGTTAGGACTTGTGGAGAAATGGTCAGTCACCGACGTGGCTCCAAGTGGGCCCTGTAATTTTGACTGCTGACCCCAATTGCGGTGAGATTAGTTGCACATGCAAATTTTGTTATATTTTTATATTTGTATACTATGTATTACATTTTTTGTATTTTTATACTTTTTTCTTTTATTTATATTCTATTTTTATACTCACAACAAAAATAACATTATCTTATTACATTTTTTATAATTTAATAATATATAAGCATTTATGTTTAGTTGTAATTTTAAATACAGTTACATTAAGAAATAAAATATTTTTTGATATTTAAGTCTTGTTTACTTTGAAAAAAGAATGTGGTAACTTTTTTAAAAAAAATATTGAAATAAGAAAAAGTTAACGGTGGGCTTTAATCCGTTTTCCCCAACCTAACTAATTAGTTCTCCCAAAGTTAACTTCATGATTCTTTGGGCCTTTTTGTCTTTTTGCCTCTCTCTCGCTTTGGGCCACATATGGGCTCCCTGTAGCTGTTACGGGTTATTTTCATTCACCACGGTACCGCACACGTGGCGATTTCTAGTGAGATAAAACAAAATGGCTGTTTATAAACTGTAAGATTACGGTTTTAAAAAGATGGCTATTGATTACTGTTTCAAAAAGATAATTTTGGAATCAGATGTAAGATTACTGATTGACATGCTTAATTCAAGATGCAATATCACTAATATTGATTTTTTTTTTTGCAAAATATCAAGGAACTCATCGAGAAGGAGTGGATTGTTTCTACTCAGCATATTCTAAGGGAGCAGAATTGTGTGTCTGATCCTTCTTGCAAAGGAGGATATTTCTTTTTTTAGAATCACCTTCATCAGCTCTGCTCAAACGATATTTTGGGTTCATACCCTACATCCTAGTGTTTTCCTTTTTTTTTCTTTTGAACTATTAAAATCTTGTTGTGTGTAAAAAAAACTGTAATAAGTGAGAATTTGTGGGGAAGGCAAAGCAACCACAAACATAAATAACGCAACTTTTGGAATTTGCGATACCGGACATTCGTTGCCTCGTTGGTCTCTCTCTCTCTCTCTCTTGTTTCAGCGCCAAACCACAATCATTGAATACGAACGCAAAACGATAGATCACCACCCCCCACTAGCTGCCAAAATTCCCTTTCACGGCAATAGCTATACAACAAAGATGAGTAATATTAAAAGAAATAAATGATTTTGTTTTGGCGCAACATTTTTTAAAGTTAAACGCATGTTTAGTAATGTCTTTCAGTAAAATGAATTAATAACAGTGTTTTTACTTCGATTTATGTAAAATACTTCTCTGTTACTTTTTTAAACAGTCACAATATATTTATTTTTAAATAATAACGCCACAATTAAATCCAACCCATCGTGCATGGGAAGAGTTCAATTCTCTGTCGCGACGCTCAGGGAGTAGCCTATACCCAAATAAAGCATGTAACATGCAGTGAAAGTGACATATTTATTGTGCACTCATGTTAGTGGCGGATTCAAAACCCAGACTCAGAAAGTGTAAACTATTTTTTGATAATATAAATGAGACTTATTCTTAATATCTTTTAAGAATAATTTAAACAAAAAATTAGTTGGTTTAAAATTAGCAAGTGAGTTATACAAAATAAATTACATAGTACTAATATATACCTAATTTTCTAGAAGTCAGGAGTTGTGGCTGAAACCACTCAACTACACCTAGGTCCGCCCATGCATGAGTCCATTGTTTCTTTTGATCGATTATTGACTCAACATCATAAACATGTATCGCCTATTCTCTTTGATATAAGCTCAAACTGACTTTTCTCGAGAAGTACGAGGAAGTTAAATAATTTACTTTAACTTATATTTTATTTAAATATTTATATATGTCATTAGATTATGCATCGTTTACACGTTGAACAAATTATTTTTAAAAATTGATAAATTTATTAGTTTATTTAGTTTTATTAATATTCTAGAAAGTTAACTAAGGTCCCATCGAAGGTGTTACAAACCTAGACTTCAACATTCTTAATAAGCATGTTGGAGCTTTATGCTTGTGTGTCACCCACAAAAGCTACAAATTTGATAATATATCCCACATAATCATCAACCATCTTTGTGGTGGGCTTATTTGATTTTTGGTTAACGCTTTGCGGCCACAATTCTTGACAGTAAGAAAAGAAGGGCACCATTATAATTGAGGACATAATAATTAAGTTCCAACAATTTAATTCAATAACTCTCAATCTTTCCTTTTTTTCCTTCTTTGAAAAAAAGAATCGTTAAATCAATAAATTAGTGACGGTGGTTGAGGGTGTTGGATTATTGAAAAAGCCCCTTTTAACATACGGAGGTAAAACCATGTTAGGTCTGCAGACTTGGCGAATTTTTAAGGTTTTTTTATTTGTGTGAAATATGTTAGAAAGAATTTATAAATAGAATAATTAGGGTTTGAATTTCTACAGAAAAAGTGTCAACATTTAGTACCTAACAACACCTCAAAATAAGATTGTCCTTGTTAGGAGATTACATGCATATTGGAAAAAAAAAAAATCATTTGATCATTTGACAATTTTGAAACATAGTAACACGACAACATGAAGACATGCATAAATGAGAGGTTGAAAACCTATTGATGTATACCCTTTAATTTAAGATGAAAAATTCAGTTGATTAATTAATAAGCAGATCTTTGGCAAATTAAAGAGAATTGGGGATAAATCCCTCATTGATAAATTAATTAAAGAATGGGACATGTTATTTCACCCATGTGAAAGGTCAGTTATATAATTTAAAATTCACATTCTACAATTAATTTATTAATAAAGAGTTTATCGCGGATTCTCTCAGACCAAAACCAAGTGGTAATGCATTGAGGGGGGGGGGATAGCTGTTGATTATGGTCTCTTGTTGTTGTGGAATGGTGATGTGCTTTGTGCTCCGGAAAATGGGCAATCAATCATTCAATAAGAAAGGGCAATTAAGTCTTTTTATTTATTGAAGTTCTCATCTAATTCCGTCCAGTTTCTTCGTATATATTAATATTTTCTTTTCCCGTAACTCTAAGCTTGTTTAGAAACGTAATAGAAAAGTACTTTTACATAAATCGAAATAAATATACGAAGAAAATTATCCATTTTTACAAAAAATACTATTAAATGAGTTTTTAACTTTTCTAAAATCGCACAAGCCTTATAATTTCCATCGCAATTAATGGATACCTCCACTTGTATGTGCATCTATAAAACTGTCCAACCATCAATCTTGCTCACAATTTGTTTGTAGTTATTATCTATTCGTGTTATTAAAAAAAAGATTTATGTCCAATTAAATGAGGTAGATATTCCTTTTGATTAAATAATTTTTTATTTCTCTTAATAACATTATAGTTAGAGCTGGTAATGAAGGCCCAACCCGCTAACCTGTCTAACCTGCTTTTTTTTTAAAAAGAATATATGTTTTATGTATGTTTTACTTTTTTTTCATCCCAATATTTTTTTATAAAGAAAAAAGTAATATTAAATTCTATTTTTAAAAAATTATTGAACATTTATACATAGAATTTGAAAGAGAATAGTATAAATATGCAATCTTATAGGAAAAGGCTAGGTAAAGAAGAATTTTTTTTTATTTTTTTAAAAAAATAAAAAGTTGGTGGGTTGGGGTTTTCCAACCCACCATTTGGCGGGTTGGTGGTGGGCTAGCCTCCCAACCCACAACCCGCGGACTATCCCACATTTTCGGTACTACATAGAAGTTTCACATGGTTGACTAACAAATAATTTAGGACCTACTTAGGCTAAATGCATCGAGATAATGTAATTAATATAATAGCTTTAATAATATTACCACATCAACCACATTTATTACATGACATACCAAAATTAATTATGAACCTAATCTCCTAATTCTCTTGTAAAAGTTAATTGCCATCATCTCATAATGTTTGGCTACATTATAATTTCAATTTCAAAATTAGGTATAGCTGTTACATTACATTTCTTTACATCAATTTCAATTTTCAAGTTACCAAGCACTTGGTAAAAAAAAATAAATCAAACATGCCCTTCTAAGTTACAATAATGATTATAGGTCTGTTTGAGAACGCGGTAGAAAAGTGATTATACGTAAGTCAAGGTAAATATGTGGAAGAGATTATCTCGTTTTGTAAAAAACACTGTTAAATGGGCTTTTAATTTTTTAAATGAAATGTCAAACAAACCCTATATGGGTTAAGTTATGCAAACGATACCTTGAATTAATTATTTTAATAGCATTTATCATCATAAAATATTTTTTGTTAATTCAACACCCTGAAATATTTTACAGTAGCATTAATTATTTTAAACTAATTTATAATGCAATTTGCTGTTAAAGTACTTTCTTAATAGTAATGAAATGAACACCCTAAAGTTAGGTAATAAGAAGAGCTACTAAAAAATGATTCAAAATATTAAATACACAAAAAATTACTTGAAAATATTGAGTGTTACTCAAAAGATACTTTAGTATGCTGCATGCACAAAAAAATTATCTTAAAATATTGAGTGCTAATGAAAATTACTTTAGGATACTAAATGAAATATAACCCTTATTTATTTGTCAATAATTTGTCAATAATGTAAATAAAATAGCGATTATCATAAGATAAGATGTACACTAATTCATTATAAAGTATCATGTTATCAATCCCATTTGGTGCTTATGTTTGTTTGATCATAAGTAGATTGCTTGATTATCCATTAATCTCCTTTAACAAGATTATATATCCCCATACGCATAATCAATTTGAACTCATAACTTGTAATGAATGATGGTCCATAAGAAAAGGACAAATTTCAGATGCGTTTCCTTGTATTATTAATTTTTTAATCAGGACAAGTGTAAAGCTGTAGAAGGATTCACAGAGAAATATTGTGGTTATCTGAAAAAGCTAATGTAATCCTCGTAAATACGTTTAACAGTGTTTTTCATAAAATGAGATAATTTTTTCATATATTTACCTCGATTTATGTAAAAGTGCTTTTCTACTGCATTTCCAAAAGAATTTGATGAACTCATTTTCAACGGACGCAACTTTTCTTTAGCCATGTATAACATATATTTAATTATGAGTTTAAAGTAATTAAAATAAAAGTCATTTACAAGTAATTAAAATATGTTATATAAAGCTAATGAAAACTTATATCCACTAAAAATGAGTTACACACACTCAAATTCATTTCGCTTTAGTCAAAAAGATTTTTAATTTTGCATTTTTAACCAACTTTTCAGATAAGTATCGCTTAATGAAAAATCAATGAAAACATTCCTTTTAAAATTTTTATTGGCAAAAAAACATCCCGTCCTCTTCAACTAATAACCAATTCGTTCTGTGAACAAAATTAATCTACTTGTTAAAGAATTAACTTATGATTCAAAAATTATCACAAATTCAAATCCCGTTACTAATAAAAGGATTTTATTGGTTGATGATTTGTAAATAACAATATAAGTGGTCTATGAACTTTGATGGCTCATTTACAAAATCCAATATTATAATCTATGTGACTTCTTTTTACCTATTTAGAATAGTATTTGGGCTTTTTAAATACATGTTTAATAATATTTTTTTAAAATTGAGATAATCTCCTTCATGTATTTACCTCGTAAATAGTAAAAATGTTTTTTTACCGTTTTCTTAACCGGCCCTTTACATGAAAAAATAACCAATTCATATTATCTCCACATCATTTTATAATTCACTACCTTTTTCTTCCCCATCCCAATATTTTATGAAGTTCTTATTTTACATGATCACGTTTCCTTTATTCTTTATTTATGTCACAACTATTTTTATGTAATCGACATTTTTTTTTTAAAATGCAATAACGTAACTCTCACAATAAGTGCCAGTAAAACAAAAATGCTTCTCGAGTTTTTTTTTTTAAAATATTTTACTTGAATCTGGGAAGAGAAGTCGTTGAATGTATTACTACTGGATATATTATCGTTGATTTTAAATTGCAGCTTTGATTTCATCTGGATTGCACCGTTATCTTAAACTCCATCATTTATTAAGGATGTCGGTGATCAAAAGTTTATGTATTAGATACTCCCTCCAACACTTCACAGATTTATTTTGATCCTAAAATTTATTATTAAATTATTATTTTTAATTGTATATATCAAGGTCATTTCTACTTAAATATTTAAAGATGGCATGGTAAGAAAATCTAACAAGTGAACAATATTTTTAACAAATAACTAATTTGGTATTAGAGTCAAATGTTTCTTGACTTGTTTGTGCATTACATGTAGTACTTTGGTTTATTTTTAAAATTTGTTATCAGAGCCACATGATTCTTAGCTTGTTTGTGTATTACATGTAATCCTTTAGTAATATACATTTTCTTTACATATTAGGTGGCAATATTAGGTGTAATGAGAAAATCTAATAAGTGAATAATATTTTTAACAAATAACCAATTTGGCTCTATACCAAATTTTTAAAGATGACTCAAATGTTTAAAGATGGCATGGTGAGAAAATCTAACAAGTGAACAATATTTTAACAAATAACTAATTCAAATATTTAAATATATTTAGGGTTAGAAGGAGTGGCTATCTACTCATCTAATCTTATTTATAAATTATATTTAATATGCTTTATTTGAACCCAAAAACTTTAAATCTTATTATTTATTCTTTAAATTAATTTAACATGTTTTCAATATTATATGAATTTAATATACAACGTACTCAAAAGAATATAATCTACGTAATAATAACAAATAAAGATTATATGAGTAGTTCTTAAATTAGATTATAGAGGTGAGAGGCATAATTAAGGTATTGTAATCTTGTTGGGAAGATTCTCACAATTCTTAAAAACGCTGGCAGACAAAGTTTACATGTGTCAATGAATTTGAAGTTAAGCAGGTTTTTAAACCACCTCAGCAAATTTTGATCAAGATCGTAATCTCTTTAGCCCAAATCTCAGGGAATTAAAATCAACTATACTAATAAGCGCTCGCTCGTTTTCGTTAAGGGTGCTTACTCATCGTCGCTTGTCATTGCTGGGTGCTTGCCATCATTGGTGTGCTGGCCGTCGCCCGCCATCGCTAAGTTGTGGGAAGGGATGATAAAATAGAAAGGTAAAATGAGAATTTCATATAATTAATTACATTTTCATGGGATGATCTTTGGAAATCAATTACACAACTTTTGATTGAATTGTCAACCACATGAAAGTCAATCCCAACCCCATTACAAGATACTAAATATGTTTAATGGATAGAAATTAATTTTATTTCCATATTCATCCATGGAATTCCACCGTACCAAACTTGTCCATGTAAATAAATCCAAATCCACAACTAATAGAGTGTCAGTTGATTAAAGCTGAACATCTTCAGCGAACACTTTGATAGGGTCCGAGGGAGGAAGAAGACGAGAGAGGGTTGGTTATTTGTTAGGGTTCCAACGGATTGAGCTTTGTCTTCTTGTTTTTTATTTTTGGCCGTCGCCGAGGAACTTTGCTCCGACAATTTCTTCTATATAATATATGTTCTATGTTTGGAAGAGCCATATGGCTTTGCTTTTTCCGGTGAGAGATTTTGAATATTTTCGGTGACGTGAGGCAAGATTTTGATTGTGATAACTCTCTCTCTTGCCTTTCCGATTTTGACCCAAGGTCTTGAGCCTAAAGTCTACTTGCCATGTTGGGTTTCATTCCAGTCTTCTATTGGAATTTGTTTTAAGAAGACCGAGCATGACCAACGGCATTGGGATTCAAAACTGAGGGGGTGCGTGGGTTTTATTTTTGGAAAAGAGATAAAGATTGATTCTTCTGTGTTTCCGATTACGAACAGTCCTGTTTTTTTTCTGGGAATAACAGAGCCTGATACAGACAATTTTGGGGTATTTAATCGGATTACTGACATTCAAGTTTTGATCTTCTAAACCTGAACCGTACACAGTTAATTAACTTGTGGTTTTTATTAGGGCTCTTGAACTTACTCCTATTATTTGATATTTCAGGAAACCTTCTCAAACTTACTGCATGTATCGCCATGCCTCAACTTATTCAAAAGATCTGCCTTACAAATGATCATTGATATTAATGTGTTCTGTTGGGATCAATGAAATGCCGTTTCTTAATTGATCTCTGCTTTTGTTGTTTATTAATGGATCATATCCGAATTTAGTGGTTACTGCAACAGGCAGAAACCACTCGGATTTCCGTGCCTTTATTAGTCGCTCTCCAACCTTGGCTTTTCTCCTTTATTCTCTTACAAATCCTCGGCTTCCAAAAAGAGCTTCTTGATACGTCGTAACCTCTTTAGGTTTGAATCATCACTTCTGATAATCAAAGTATGGTTATCTCTCTTACCCGTTTCTCTTGCTGGTTGCGGGGTGGCAAGGTAGAACAGTC
>JANTPZ010004822.1:0-16534 GCA_025593235.1 Vachellia pachyceras | reverse complement strand
ATGAAGCCACCCGTCGTTCGTGCTCCTCTCCGATACTTATTCCGGGAGTGTCACCTAAGAGATTTAAGTTGACTAAGGACGAGGTGCAAGGAATGAAATCATTGGTTTTGCATCTTTTACAGGACAAGGGTGTTGTGAAATGTTTTGAAGAAGAACAAGAAGATTGGAAAGTTTGGCTTGATTCTGAAGAACAATCAAATAGTGACAACCCTCTAATAACATTAGTGCTGCAGTTAGTGAATATTACTGAAACAGTGGCTGGGGCACCAGGTGCAGAAAACTTTGGTGGTGAAAGTCTTTCAGCCTTGCCATCTTCTCAGTTAAAAATTTGTTTGCTAAATGCAAATCTTGGGCTGGGAAAATCTGATGTAATAACTACTTTGGATGACTTGGTCAGTAATTGGTGGTCTTTGAGGAGAAGGAGGGTGTCCCAGTTTGGGCGTGCAGCTTATGGTTACATACAATATCTTTCGTATTCATCTACCCCAGCTTTGCCAGAATCAGATGCCTGTTTCAGATGATGGGTCTTTGAGGCAAAAGACTGGAAGTTACACTCTGAGGGCTACATTGTATATATTACATATACTCCTCAATTATGGTGTGGAGTTGAAAGACACGCTTGAATCTGCTCTTACAGTTTTTTCTTTGTTGCCATGGCAGGTTGCATTCTAGACCTTGGCATTTTTACTTTTTCTTCTTTCATTTTCTCCCAATAGAAGATAGCTTCTCTGGATTGCTTACTATCGTTGTCCTTTGTAGGAAGTTATCCCTCAATTATTTGCCCGTATAAATTCTCACCATGGATTATAGCTCCCTGTTCTGTAGTGTACCCAACACTGGTTGATGTTAATGCTTATGAAGAAAAGCCTTCTGAAGAGCTACATCATGTGCTGAGTTGGCTGGTATTGAAAATTTGTCTCTGATATGGCCTTTATATTTTCAACATCTAATATTCCATTCTTATGTTGTTAATTAGGTGTTAAATTATTGTAGAGTAAAATGTTTCTATTGGAATATGGGCCACCCTTAATGGATTATGCCCATATTCATAGGCTAGGTCAAATATGTAAATCTAAACCCTAGTGGGAAGTTACAAGAGAGATGTGTGGCTCCCCAAAGGTGGCAGACATAACACACAGAGAAAACAAGTTTTCTCCCTTCCTTTTTCTCTTTCAGAAAATCCTCTCATCTCCTCTCCTCTTGCCTTCGGTGCTTTTGTTGTGTCTTGTGTTTGGATCCACCATTGTGATCCGAATTCCGCGTGGGTATCTGTAAATTCGTAATTCGACATCTCCAGGTACGCCCGAAATCCTTCAGTTTCAATATTGAATAGTAACTTTCGTTGGCAACCACAACAATAATAACCAATTCTTTGTTGTGCCTTTGCTTACCATAATTCAGTTATTCTTTTGTTGTCTCTCAACCTGGAAAAAATCCATCTGTACCCATTTGGTTACTTGATGGAGATGAAAACAGTGAAGCAAGGCCTATCCTGATATGCTTGGTTCACACCATGCCGTGCCATCAATGGAAAAGAAATGGTAAATGGGATTACTGTGTTTTGACGTCAACAATAAATTACTGGAGGGAAAAAATTGATTGCCAAATATGCCCTGTTGCCCTTGGATACATAGTATAAATGCTTTTTGAAGGGTCTGACCTCATTTTATCCTCCGTTGCCAAATAAGCCATACTTTTTTAGATATCTGCAATATTAAAATAACATATAAGTAGTTACATCAATAAGTTGTATAAAATATTAAAAAACTTAAACATTAAAAATTGTTTAATCATTTTTATAAAATCTAACTATTATGTTATGGATTATGGGATTAAATTTAAAATTTAGTAACAAATTATGAATTATATATATATATTCCGTTAAGGGTATCTTTGTCGTCTTGCTCTCATCTGTTGTCATTCCTTTTTATTTTTATCCTACCAACAAACTATTGCAAAGGTATCCCGAATCCGTTATTAACCATACCAAGTATAATTCCTTCCATCCAATTCATTTATCATTCCATTTCCATAGCCTTTGATTCAGCAAACGAAATGAGGCCTGTTTATCCTTATCTGTTCCTGGTACACCTTATTCCTCTTCTGTTCTCATGGCCTCAACTTTGTGAATCCAAAACAGTATTCTATTCCTCCC
This sequence comes from Vachellia pachyceras, assembly GCA_025593235.1. Lineage (NCBI taxonomy): Eukaryota > Viridiplantae > Streptophyta > Magnoliopsida > Fabales > Fabaceae > Vachellia > Vachellia pachyceras. The sequence continues at coordinate 14,379 of JANTPZ010004822.1, read as the reverse complement.
TGTTCATTGACCTAAGGCTTGGTTGGCATGCTAAAATATGTTTGCTGCTTTATAGAATGCAGAGGACCTACTGGCATAAGTAGTAAGCCTATCTGAATTTTGAATTTTCATTCTTAAATGGATTTGGAGTGCTGGACTGACTGTAGCACGGGACTGGCATGCTTATCATGGTACGCACTCAATAACTTGTCTTTTGAATTTTGAATGGCACATAAGAGGGTAATCCAGCTATCTGTTTAGTTAGTTTCTTGATATGTTCTCATCAGTTTGACCTTACATATTTTTCATGATGTATACTCACCAATTTGGCCGTAGCTTCAAGAGCAATTATTGCTGTGAAATAATCTTTTCAACATACTGTACGAGATGATTAAAACCTACTTTTGATCTAGCAGAGGGAACATTACCCTATGTTGGTTCAGGATGTTCAGCTGATGATAAATGAACTCAATAATGTTACTGTTCTCTGGGAGGAATTGTGGCTCAGCACTCTTCATGGTTTACACACAGGTTGCTTTTTTGTTGATCGTTGTACCTCTTTTCACTGCCCTGCTATACAGAATAAATGATGAAATTTTCTATTTAGGGGATTTTGTCTCGTTTTCTTTTGACTGCGTTATTTAGACTATAGTATTAGATGATGGAACTGGGCCTGAATTAGTCTTGTTGGCTTGTTGCAGATGTAATGCGGCGTGTAAATGTGCTGAAAGAGGAAGCAGCAAGGATTGCAGAAAACATCAGTCTTGGTCAGAATGAGAAGAACAAGATAAATTCTGCTCGATATTCTGCAATGATGGCTCCAGTTGTTGTGGCTTTGTAACGCAGTTTAGCTTCAACTGCTCAAAACCTGAGACCCCTTATGAAGCTTGGTTCCGGGAAGAGTATCAAGATCAACTGAAGTCAGCAATTTTATCATTTAAAACTCCCCCCGCATCTGCTGCAGGTCTAGGAGATGTGTGGCGACCTTTTGATGGTATTGCTGCATCCTTGGCTTCTTATCAGAGGAAGTCTACAATTTCTTTACAAGAAGTTGCACCGTATCTAGCTCAGCTATCTTCTTCAGATGTTCCAATGCCAGGTCTTGAGAAACACTGAAAACCTGAATCTGTGAAGCTACTGATCACCAGAGTGTTGTTAAAGTTGCTTCTTTCCATGAACAAGTCACTATCTTATCAACAAAGACTAAGCCTAAAAAACTTGTTATATTGGGCTCAGATGGTCAGATGTACACATATCTCCTTAAAGGGCGAGAAGATCTGCGCCTTGATGCTAGAATAATGCAATTGCTGCAGGCTATAAATGGTTTTCTGCGTTCTTCTACACAGGGAAACTCACTTGGCATTCGCTATTACTCTGTGATTCCAATAAGTGGCTGGGAAGGGCTTGGCTAATCCAATGGGTGGATAATGTAATAAGCATATACAGTGCAATTAAATCTTGGCAAAGTCGTGTCCAGTTAGCACAGCTCACAACAGCCAGTGCTGGGAATACAAAACCCTCTGCTCCTCCACCTATTCCTCGGCCAAGTGATATGTTCTATGGGAAGATCATACCAGCACTTCAAGAAAAAGGCATTAAAGGAGTAATTTCTCGAAGGTATTGGCCTCATGAAGTCAAACGTAAAGTTCTACTTGAGCTCATGAAGGAAGTGCCACGGCATCTTCTGCACCAAGAATAATGGTTTGCTAGTGAAGGATATAAAGCCTTCAGCTCAAAAATGAAAAGGTGCATTCAAGTAATCTTTAAGCCTTTATTAGCAAGTTCCATGGTTGCATTATAATACGTACAATACCCAAGTCCTTCCCTTTGTTATGAATCTACATTTTTTAATCGAGTTTAGGATGCATTTCTGGGTATGCTTTCACCACTTTTAAACTAGGGATTAAAATTATCTTTGAAGTTTGAACCCAAAAATCGTAGATGTCAATCTACACTTATGATGGATGTCAAATGTTCAGTTCTGAAGTGTGCTCAATGACATGGACTGAGACATTGAACATAGAAAAACTAGACATTATATATAAACCATGCATAGGTCATATTCCAAGTCCTATTTTTACAGTTCCCATTTTGAAATCTAATTTCAAAGAAAAATCCACAACCGGATTTATCCTATAGTTGTAGCATGTATACTGCTGTTATTGAAAAATCTTCCATATAAAAGATGCCAAATTATTTTAGGCAAAATTTTCACTGGGCTTAGGCCATGCGTGCGTCCGTGAGTGCATGTATATTTAGAACTTCCATGTACACCACAAACCATTAGAAAGAACTTTTTATATCTCGTCAAGATGGGGCATTAAAGCATCTCACCCTATCACTTTTCTTTTCCTTTTCCTTTTTTAAAAGAAATTGCATGCGTTTTTCTTCTTGGAATCAGCGTGTTCATTCTAAAAAGGTAATTTCTGGATCCTGATAGTGTCATTAGAAAGCACCATGTTGGACGCATGTTGTGCCAATGTCTTTGTTTAACACCCCTAAAAATTGGTAGGTCCATGCTGTACAATTTGCGGTCAGAACTTAATTGAAGTTGCCTATAATCTTGTTTGTCACTACATACCAAATAAATGATGGTAATGTCTATTTGTTGATCATTATCTTAAAATTTGTTTCTAAACTTATCCTTGGTTGGTATTTGCCTTTGTTAGGACTATTTTTGGTAATATAGGGAAAACATGAAATATGGGAAACATGCTTTTCCAGGTCTGTATCTTGACTTACTATTTGGGAAAAAGAAACATAAAATAGGGTGGCTATAGGTTGGAGACTGTTAGAGCTGCTTTTTGGCGTGTTGTGAGAGTAGAGTGTGTGTGTATATCTGGAGTTCGTCGACTACATTGTGTCTGTAACTGTTTTCCCTGTGATAGTGTACCAGTGTGATCTTTCAGTGTAATGAAGTCTTAGTTTTTTTTATTATAGATTGTGTGTAAATCTGTTTTTATACCTTTGGGCCACATCATTTGGTATCAGAGCCGGTTGTCGACGCTGGTGAGAGGGCTACCCACGGAGGGTTCTGACCGGCAGGAGGCCGAGTGAAGTGCCGTGGAGTGTAGCCGACGAGACGTCGGCTCTCCGGGGAGGGTGCATTGATAGGGACTTTGTATGGGCAAAGTCCCACATCGAGTAGTATGGGCTGCTTGATGGGGTATATAAGCTCTTGGCTCTCCTACCTCAACAGCTAGCTTTTAGGGGAAGGCTCTCCAAGGGTTTGTGTGCCTATCATTGGTATCAGGGAACCCAACTGGTTCTCAGGCTAATGGACCGGCTGGATAGAACGGCAAGGAAGCTTCAGGTACTAGTGGAGAAACCGAGAGAGAAGCAAGGAAATATAGGAAGCGGGAATTACCTGTTTTCATGGGGGACGATCCTCTCGGTTGGATCTTCAAAATGGAGCGGTATTTTCAGGTCAACGCAATCATGGAAGCCGACAAACTGGACGTAGCGATATTGTGTTTAGAGGGAAGGGCGTTAAATTGGTATCTGTGGATTGAACAGAGAATTCCCATTCGCAGTTGGCTGGACTTCAAACATGAGGCTCTAAGGCGATTCCATCAGTCCCAACTTGGAGATGAGTACGAAATGCTGCTAGCTCTCAGACAGGAAAACTCTGTAATGGAGTTGGTGGAGGACTTTGAGCGACTGTCAGCCACCCTCAAAAGCATACCGGAGGAGTGTCTAGTCGGAACTTTCAGGAACGCACTAATGCCAGACGTTAGGGCGGAGCTGCGACTCACCGGTGCAACAACGCTACGCGACATGATGGAAACTGCCATTCGGATCAAGGAGAAGCACCAAGCGCTGGACCTTGCTAAATCAACTCGGGTGACCCGAGTTTAGTTTTCGCCTAATGGGTCCGAACCGGCCCCACCCCACAATGTGTACACGCGACTTACACGACTCCAGGAGCCCAGCAAGCATTCGACACCCACGGCCCAATCTTCGGCTCACACAAAGCACCATGAGGCGAGGAATTCCGACGAAAGAATGGGGAGCTCGACGGCGAGCTCTCCCTCAGTGCGACAGGGAGGGGGATCACAGCAACTGGCCGACACGGAAATCACTCGACGCAGAGACCTTGGACTCTGTTATAAGTGTGCAGAAAAATATTGCTCAAACCACATCTGCAAAAATCAACACTTGCAGGTCCTGTTAATGGAGATGGACCCATAATACGACCCAGGAGGAAGCAATACTGACGATGTGGTCTTGGAAGCTGTGTCGTAAGAACCCTAAGGCTTCACTCACATCTCTCACCTTGAGGGCAAGGTGAAGCTTACGGGGCGGGTAATGTTAGGACTATTTTTGGTAATATAGGGAAAAAATGAAATGTGGGAAACATGCTTTTCCAGATCTATATCTTGACTTACTATTTTGGAAAAAGAAACATAAAATAGGGTGGCTATAGCTTGGAGACTGTTAGAGCTGCTTTTTGGCTCTATATATATTCCTTTCAATTTAGTAGAGGGGAGAGTTTTGAATTTGAAGTGAAGAGGCTAAGGGCTGAGGCCTTTGGAGGGAGAGAGCCAATCCTCTCGAAAGATTGGCAAGTTTATGTTTACGTTCCATGTATTTTCAGTTTATGTGTTGTGAGAGTAGAGTGTGTGTGTGTATGTCTAGAGTTCGTCGACTACATTGTGTCTGTAACTGTTTTCCCTGTGATAATATACCAGTGTGATCTTTCAGTGTAATGAAGTCTTAGTTTTTTTATTATAGATTGTGTGTAAATCTGTTTTTGTACCTCTGGGCCACATCAGCCTTCAATAAAATTTTATGAGATATGAGGAAAATTATGCACGGATGCACTTATAGACAGTTTGTCCATCTGCAGGTATTTTGGAAGTGTAGCAGCAATGAGTATGGTTGGACATATTCTGGGTCTGGGTGACAGATATTTAGATAAATTCTTATAGATTTTGATAGTGGGAGTATTGTACATATTAATGATGCAAGCATGAGTCAATCATATAGCAGAAGAGTCAAATTTGAGAGACATATTGATAGTGATGACAGCTTATATACAATTATTTTAAATTTCAGCAGATCTAAATTATTGGAAAATATACAATCTTCTGTGTCAAAAATCGGTAAGTCAACGGATGGCCTTCAATCCTGTGAGCGAAATTCTCTTGCAGCTGAAGGACAGCTTGAGAGAGCTATGGGATGGGCTTGTGCTGGTCGGAATACCAGCACTTCTCATTGTTGTTTGATTTTTCTGCTAAATAATAGGCAAAAATGCATATGCATTGTCAATGTTGAAGCGAGTTGAGATGAAAATAGATGGTCGAGATATTTCTGAATGCAGATATTCTTAGTTTTGGAACTTACAAAACCTGCCTGGAATTTACTGTCGATACTGAGTTATTTTTATTTGCATTTCAGAGAAATTAGTATTGCAGAGCAAGTAGATTATCTACTGAAGCAAGCTCCTAGTGTGGATAATCTTTGCAACATGTATGAAGGCTGGACACCATGGATTTGAGCGCCTTGTGACTTGAGCATCTTCAACTTAAGCACCGTCCCATATCATGCAAAGAGTGACCTCAGGCTTTGTTGGGTTTGTTCATGACGGTGAATATATCCTTTGGTCAGATCTTTTGCACGTGGTAATGAAGACACAAAAGCCACGTCTTATAAGCCCTCATTGGTCTGACCATATCCAATAGTAGCCTGCCGCCAACAATCACATTGGCTGCTTAAACCTCAGCCTAACTGTATGTCTAGCTTCTGACATCCTTTCAATTTCATTATTAGGCAGGCAGAGCTGCAAGTCCAGACTGTGCATATGATATTACATTCATAGTCTCAGGACATTCTGCAGTGTCCGGAGTGTGCATATGATTTTACATTCATTATCTCTGGACATGCTGCTGAAAAATCCAAGGCTTGAAGTTGAATGAATGGAAGGTGCAAAAGGATTCGCATGCCCGGCAACCGATTCAAGCATTATGCTACTGATTTGTCCACCCATTGCTTGCGTCCATGTCAATTTGAAGGGTTGAGTTCTCAATGATGTGGGTGTTGTCCAAGGCACCTTTTCTTGTTGGATCAATAATATCTCTTGAAAATCTACAGCTGAGCAGCAGATGCACATATTCGTATGACATTCATCAGGAGAGAGACTGTAGAATCAGCTGCATATTTCTGGTTTCTAGATTTATTGGATCACACTTCATCATTCTTGCTCAAGACCGGATTTGCAAGTTGATATTCCTTTGAGAAATGTAATCAGATTTCTGATTATCTGCCTCTATTTTTGTTTTATTGCTGCTGGCAGTTAATCTCAGAATACCCCTCAATGTACACTAGAAATTTCTTGTTAAACCCTGTGTATATGAAACTCGTCCTTTGGATAATGTTACCAAACTACGTTTGTATATGTGCAAGTAACATCTTTACGTATGCTTGGGATGTTTATAAATAAAAGGGATTTTTCTATGTCACCATTTACTTGTAACGATTAGATAGGTAACTTATTTAATTGACACCAAACTCAACAGTAGTTTGATTGATTGTTAGATATACTAATCCACGCGCAAATTTTAAAATGTCAGGCATTTTTTTAATATAAACTAAAATTGAGAGTCTGTATAGTTCTTAGAAAAAATTTTCGTATCGACTTTGAACAGAGAAAGAATACGACATGGGAAATTTACGTTAGCTCTAAATCAATTGTATCTTTCTATATCCCATCCCAAAATCTTCAAGTATAATTATAAACTTTTTAAATACTTTAACAAATTAAAAAAAAATAGATCCTTAGATGCATGTCCTTTTGCTTTAAATAAACTAAGAACACCGAACCACGATCTCTGTGCAGCTGTTTTGCAATTTGCTGCACTTTTGTCTGGTGACTCGTAAAGATAAAGATCAGGTCCATCGAATCGAATGATTAAATCTGTTCCTGTTTGCTGTCATGGTATGAAAGCACACAGGCAAGAATATGGACCCCGCTGTTTTCCCTTATCCACATTACCGACTATCCCATCATTATCATCTTCTTCTCTATAAAAGCCTAAACTCTGATATTTGGCTTCACATCTATCATCTCACAGTACCCCGACAGTAATATAACAGAGTGAGGCATCAGCTACAGAGACTCTCTGGTCACATACACACATGTCTGGTCTGATTGATATGTGGGTGTCGAAGGCGAAGGAGAAGGGTGAGGCTATGTTTCCTCCTCATGGCTCCACTCACATGGAGGCCGAGTCTGGCCACTATGCTCAACAGCAACTAAAGGAGAAGATGAGCTCTATTGCTTTGGCTGAGGCTGTTGGCAAATTCAACCACCTTAACAAGCCTAGGTTGCTGTTTTCCGAGGATTCTGTGTCACTGCTCGTTACTTGTGTTAGCCCTTAGAAGGTGCAGAAAACAACAAACTCTTTCATGTGATGATATCTCAGAGAGTACAGTTAAAATCTCTATGGATTTTGATTTACAAGGTTTGAAGAGAGTGTAGATGTAAATATTGTTCCATAACTTTGTGTAATTGGTATCTATATGGATAGAGTTTCTAGTTTGGTGGGAGTGATTGCAAGTGAATTCCCTTGGCTTGTTTTGGATTCTACTACTCATACGTGCTTTCAATTTTTGAATCGAGTTACATCCAGCACCACCAAAGTTAAATTAATTTTTGAACTAGAGTAATATTCAGTGTAATTTTATCTTTAGATTATTTTTGTCAAAAAGATGCCGAGTCTACTAGAACAATACTATATGGATGGCCAATTTTACTTAACCTTTTATAATTTTTAACACTGCCTTTATAAAAGAGATATTCAGACGTGTTGATGGCAAAATCAATCCAAAATGTTCCCTCATCGAGAGTGTTATTTAGTAGATAAGGTCTAATATCTTGTCTATATCTATCAAACTGCATGGAATGTTCGGCTTCTCTTAAACCAAACATAAGTAACTTTAAAGCCATGTGCAAGCTATCATTGTTAAGCTCTGACAACCCCATTAAAGGATTAATTGTAATGTATAATGACTCCCACAGATTTAAGAAAAAGATGGAAAAAGAGAGGGAATTTGGATTCAGAGAGAGAGATTGGAAAGTTAAGAACACCAAACCATGGTCGCCAGCTGATTTGCACCATGTTTTGTGGGGTGACTTTGAAAGGGAAAGAATTCAAAGAAAGGTTCAGAGATGGATATTCAAGTAGTTGAAAATCCTGCTCATGAACATGGATTGTTTATTAGTGATATATGCTAATTTTAAAACACACATACTTTCAATTGTTTTTTTGTGTTTTTTTTAATGGGGGAGGGGGGCAAATATGCTTGCATTATAATCATGGTATATTTAAAAGTACTTTTAAAATTTACAGAACCCAAAAAATAATTTTTTTAATAAAGTTCTAATTTTTCTTCTAAATTGAAGTTTAACATGCATTACAAAGTCAACTTCAGCAAAAAAAAATTACAAAATCAACCATAATAGTTAACGAAACAGTTCAGGTATTAATTCAGTAAAAAATATGAAATTTCAATATTTTTTAACGAATTTTTTTTAAAAAACCTTAGAATCAAGAAGAAATTTTTCACATAATTATCCAATATTTAAATTTATTGAAGCAAGTTCAAGAGATCTAAGTAAAGATAATTCTCTGTTGGCCAAAAAAAAAAAAGTAAAGATAATTCTCTTACTGTAATTTTTTTACAGTATTCAAATTTTCAACTTTACTTGGGAAAAAAAAAACAATCCCTTTTAATTCACTTAACTATCATTGGACTTGGGATGACCTTTTATAACTCTAGCAAGCTAAACCAACATCGTCTTTTGAAATTGAAAGAACACTTGTAAAAATATATAATATTACCTCAATGGGTTGATCTTTTTAATACCACTAAAATGCTAAGTAAATTATTTAATTATAAAATATGTTCTGAAATAATTATATACATTATTAGATTTTACTTGCATTAATAAGTCAAAAAAAATTAATTTGAAGTAAAATGATAAATATATAATTTAATTAGCTTATTTAATCTCTTAAAAAATCAACCGACTCTTATATTAAGAATGTAAGGTAAAATCGATTTTATAATTAAACATTGCTTAATACTCCACGCATATTTTTAGGCGTTATCCTTCAGCAGACTTTGAAATTTCAAAGCAAAAACTGAGTTCTCCAGGAAGAAGCCAGCAGGAATTCTAAACTTGTCTTTGGGAAACTCAGTTCTGGACTTTTGTGACCAATGAATCTTCCGAGGCAGTTCGTGATATCTCCCTTCCCTTCCCTTCCCTTCCCCGTATATCCCATTCCATTGGTACCGTAACTTTTAAATGGCCTTTTATTTTGGGCGTTGAAGTTTCTCTGAAATTTCTTAAAACGATACTTATAGTGGCTTGGTTGAGACAAGCTTTCCATTTCAGACTGTTAATTATCTCACGCCACACAATTTCACTTTTCTGTTTTTTTCCCTCCCTCCCTCTCTCTCTTCCATTATAACGCGATGTCATTACATATATATATACACGCATATATAACTTTGGATACATAATTCATAGAATTTTGATTTTTGAAAAATAAAATACCTCCCAAAGGTCTTCAAGAAATAGGAGTCAGTTTCTTCTGCCTTCAAGTTTCAAAGGGGTATGATGAAGGAATAAATGAAATCCAATTATATAAGAGATTATTACAGTAAATGGATTGAAACTTTCATGTAATTGGACACATTTGGGAACAGGTAGAGAAGTACTTTTACACAAGTCGAAGTAAATATGTAGAGGAGATTATCTCATTTTACGGAAAAATACGGTTGAATGTGCGTTTGACTTCTACAAACGTTGTTACAAACAAGTATATTATCTCTCATCATTTACCTTTCTTTGCACACTGCATCCATCTCAATAGGCATGGCAATAAAAACAAGTTGTTTTCTTTTTCGTTTCTTTATTTTTTTACCAAATAAAAAAAACAAGGTGCTCCCTCTAATCCTAAATCTGGTTTTATACTTAGGAAGGGAGGATTATTTAAGATCTTTTATACATATTCGATTAACTTAGTATATGGAAATGAAATTAAAAAAATATATAATCTTCATGACTCGTTCTTTCTTAAATATTGTATGTTATATTGGAAAAAAAATCAAATAAAAAGTTGACTAGTGTTGTAGGGCTGGAGCCAAAATACGCCCAAATGCTCCAAATATTTTCTATAGGTCATAAGAGTATTAAATTTAATAAACGGGCCGTATGAGTTATAATTTAAAAAGAAAAGTAGTTATTATGAATAATTAGTAATTTATGAAATTGAATGGGAGAAAAGATAGACGACGGAGAAGCGGCCAATAGAATATACGAAGCCGAGTGTGAGAGTATATCCTCTCCCTATATCGTCCCTCAGCCTCAGCTCTCACACACACGTTTCTCTCAGTCAGTAAATAACTGAATTATGAATTATATAGATTAAAAACTTAATTATATTTGATTATCAACGTGTTTTCTATCATGGGTTCTTTATAAACTCTTTCCTGGTTCTGGAAGCTTGATCTTTCAATATGACTATTCTTAGCTTTGTACTTACCTTCTCATGTGTATTAGAACATCCATTGAGTTTAAATTTTCTCCTGTATTATAAGAATTAATCTGAAAGTTTATAAAGTGAGTTCCTAACTTGATCTAAATGGTAAGCCAATGCTGACGGAGGACCTTAATTGAAGAAGTTGTATTCTATCTAAAGTGACTGAATTTGTATAAATTAAGGTAAAAATGTAAAAGGAGTTTTTCTTTTACCCATATCGTCAACATGCATTGAGTCTCTTAGTGCGTCGATGAGCTCACCCACTTGGCATCACGCGCGCTGGGTTTTGTCTATATAAATCAGGTGTCACCTCGTTGTATACGTTCGTATCAGACTCCAAACCAAAGAGCAGCAAAAGGAAGAAAAGGGGGATCTTTTTTCCTTCACAGCATCCATTCCTCAATATGTTGGCCATGGTCGAGATTTGTGTGGGTGAGCTCTCTAAGCTCCGAGCCAAGCTTCTTTCTTCCAACCCCACCTCCTCCAAATCCATGGAATCTTCTTCTTCACGACCTCCTCAATCTCATCGAACCCGAGCAATTCTCAAGAACGCACCAACCCTCGAGATGTCAGAATCCACTGTCTCTCTGCTCATGGATCGCTTTGCTCCTTGCTGATTTACATACATATATATATATGTCTCTCTGTAGATCTTGTGTGTTTGTATGCATGTATGCATCTTTGTATGTTTGCGTTTCTGTTCCTTTAGATATAGGAAAGTGTAATTAGTTTGAAGTTTCGGTGTAATTAATGTAAATTGTATGATGCTGTCATATAGACTCATAGTCACTTGAGGAGGAGGAGGGAGGCCGTTTGTTCACTGAGCTCTTTGAAATTTTGCAGGCGAATAAAACGAAACTTGGCACGGTTCTTACTTACTTTTAAAGAGTTCGAAATCGCAAGACTGGTCCCTTAAAACAATAGAGTTTCTGTGTTTCGTGTATTATCAGAAACAGAAAGCATTTGGATAATTTGACCAAATTCTTTTTCATTTTGATTAAGTATCCAAGAAGAATATGACAGAACCAAGCCGATCCCGTGGCGAAAGGGAAAAGAAATAACAATCGATTTCAACTCATCTTATCGAATTGCTCATCAAAGAAAGAAAAAAGAAAGATTTTTTCCCCTTCTGCATAAACTGTTCTTCCCATTTCTTGCTCAGATCCCCAGAATCCGAGCCTTTAATGAAGTACAGAAAATGTGGTCATGAAGAAGACGCCCCAACAGGGACATCTAACAAATTGCCGTCTACTGCTTCCCCTTTTCAATTTTTTTTAAATAATACAAATTTAGGTGAGTTGCATCGGAGAATTTATTAGGTTTATTAGCGCTACTTCATGCTTTTGCATAAACCCACATGTAACGTATTCACAATCAACAGTAAAATTTGAATTCTTTAAGTTGCGAGTTAGCTCTTTATGGCTAGAGTAATTTTTATCGGTTCCTTCTCTTTTATTTCTATCTTTCTTTTTCTAGGTGGGGGGAAGCAAGTTTGTCGTTAGATGACAACAAGAAAACAAGCTGTGTTATCTGTGAAAGACAATTTGCCACATCTTACACAAGAAACCACATTTCCTTACATGTGGTGCCCGGGAAGATCATAGGTTATGTTTGGTTGGTTGAGACCACATTTCAAAATCATTCAAATTGTAATCTCCACCTAACATTTAAAACTTAGTTTTACTCATGTGGCACAAATGCGTTGAATTGGTTTCTACTTTAACAAAAAAAAAATGTATAATTTGGGGTTTAGACGTTTCTTGAAAAACATAATTTAACCCTTTTTTACCATGACCATTTGACAAATGCAAAAAGTTTAGGCTAAACTTTTGGTAGCTCAAACTAGACTTTACATTGTTTTCTGAGCGCTGCGACTGCAGCCTCACTAGTATATTGCTAGGAATATGATAGCAGAAACTCCATATTAGAGTAAGAGAGGACATGGCTCTTTTGAGGAAGTTTACTTCATCTCTTGGCCAGAACATGACAATGGCACACTAACTCAAAAGCGTGGAAGGGTCTCTGAGAAGTTAGAAATTACTAGTGTCACACGATTTTCTCTTCCAGATATTTTTCAAGGTTCATCAGATTTCAGCTGCTAACTGGTTGAGGAAATTTTGAGCAGACAACGACTAAATTGGCCAGTTTGAATGGTTAGAAAACGGTGGGGGGCCGGGAACCTCTTCTCTATGGATATTTATTGCAGTTTAGCCTGAGAATATAGAAAATAAAGTTTTCAAATTCTTTTCTGTTTGTCGCCTCATATCAAATCCAAAGACAGTCTTCTTTATGTTCCGCATCTTTTTATGGTTTGATATATACAAAGAATTTGTAGAACTATGACAGCAGTTCACTTGAAAACTTTCTGAATCTTTTTTTCCTTGAATCTTCTAACTTACTCATTTCTATACAAGAACACTGGATGAACTGGAGAACCATCAGGAGCTTGGCTCTATCTCACCAAAAGATGTTGAAGTAATCTCAAACTTATCGCCTGTGGCAGAAGGATCCCATTTTTCCCACACCATAACCTCTCTTGCATATCTGAGAGCTTCATCAACAGTATCAGGTTCCAATCCAGTGACCGGTGAAACAAATAGCTTTCTGCTTGTAAGAGAATTGAACAGTCTCTTAAACTTGGTGGCTATGAATTGAAAGGCACGTTGAGCTAATGGAGGGCTATTAGTATAATTACTGACTTGATTCTGATTGCTGCTAGTCACTGGATTGAAGTCACTAAACCATTCGCATCGTGTTAGAGGTATTTGTTCGATCTTTTCCTCAAGCAGATCGAGTTTGTTCAAAATCAAAAGGAATTTCTTGGTACTGAAGGAAGGATGAGTGATTATGTTTTCAAATAGTTGCTTGGCCGCCATCATTTTGTTGGTAGCAACTCCATTTCTGTCCACTGTATATTCATCATAATCAGTTAAGGCCACACAGAACAAGACAACATCCATGTCTTCAAACATCTCCAACCATTTGCAGTTTTTTCCTAGGCCTTTTGGATGTACTCTGATGAGTTGGTACCTGCAGGTTATTAGAGAATATATTAGAGTCCCACATTGATTCACTAGAGAAAGAATTTAAGGTATGTAGCGTTAAGGAAGTCCTATCTCAACTCTTTCATGGGAATTAAGGAGAACTTACTTGAGAGAAGGGTCATGCTGATACTCAGGGTCCAAAGATTCCTCGGAACTTGTCCTGGGAAACGAAAATTCCACTGCAGTGAGACTGTTGGATAACTCTATTCCCTCAGCATACATAATATCCATGTCCGTGGGTTCATAGTCAACCTTGGAAATCTCAACAGCCTGCATCCAGAGATTTATTTAGACATCGATGATAAACAAGTCTTCTTTTCTAAAGTGATGTGAAGAGCCTCATATATTCATTTCCGAATAATTTAAACCACAAAAAATAGAAAAATCATCACAACCTGTTGAAACATTAAAATCGTTCACTGGAGACCTACAAATTGAACTAATGTTCCCCTCTGTCTGGGTTCACAGTATCAACACTTGGAATCACTCATGTTCAGCAAGCATAAATAATATGCGCAGAAGATTGAAAGCCAAACAATATCTTACCCGGTCAAGAAAATAACTTGCACCCCTAGGTAGCACGGCTAGTTCATTTCTCCGGTTGTATGTTGCCTGAATGGCCGCATCCTTCCATAGCTCTTCGATAAGTGGCGCATATTCACGAGTAGAGGCTGGAAATATTGCCTCCAAGTTACCCGAAACCATATATTTGATAAGCCAATCTGAGAAGGTTTTCAGCCTTGGGCCAATGGAATAGATTGTTGTATAACTAGTTTCGCCAGTGTTACCTGTTGCTAGCTTAAGTT
>JANTPZ010004821.1:0-17029 GCA_025593235.1 Vachellia pachyceras | reverse complement strand
TGTTTGCACAATTCAGATACATTCATGTTGGGGTGGTAAAAAGAAGCAGCAATAGAAAACAAGAAGTGTTGCCTCTGAATAATCTCATTGCAGTGCCTAATTAAGGGCCACGAAAGTGATTAACATCTTCCATGTTCTTTCAACTATTTTATATTACCACATGGCACACAGCCACAGCCTTTTCGCAATTCCTGATTGGAAAAAAACCAAGCACTGTGCGAGTACGAGGGTCAATAGAGTGTTATATACTGGCATCTTAGTCAAAGCTACAAATTCAGAAGATGGGCCTGCATTTCATTTCACCTACCAGCTCTTCACATCTATATCAATCTTCAACGAGGTCTCGATTTTGATTCGCCAACTTTATATACCAATCTTGTCAAATTAAAGACAGTACTATTCACAGTGCACACGCACCGTTCAGGCACAAGGAATGTTTATTATCACACTGGGTACTTACTAATAACACCTCTTGCGTGTGAAAATGAGCATATATTTTAATTTAAACGTTACCGTTCAATGTTTCTAATTGAAATGACTCCAAGTCAACACTTACAATTATGGGAACCTATACTAGTTTCCTCACAATGATACTATACAAGACCTTTCCAGAAGGTGAAGCGAAAAAATAAAATACAAAACTGGCTTAGAAAATGGAAAGAGGAAGAGAATTTCAACACCATATCTTCCATTTCCTTCTCACACACGCACACATATATATATGCATGTATGTATATAGATTCAGTGAATGCTTATACCCATTTTTTGCAGCTGCTTCACGCAGATCAAAATATATAAGATTTACCATCAGGCTTGTGTGAGTGATAAAACACGTATGAAAAATATGTCCCCAGTCAGACCAGATAATGCTTGAATAAAAAATCCAATGAGATATCCACATCAAAAAAATTTCAGAGTAAGATTCACGTCAGAGTTCCACTAGATTAAATTAATATAAACGATTGTTCGCAGGCATGAAAGGTTTAACTTAATTGGGTGTTGATAATGATCCTGGGAGCAATTAGCAGCAGCAAATCATATCATTAGGTGAGAATTCTATGGGATATATATGTGTGTGAATAAAAGTAAATGATGATAATGGGTGTCGAGGGTTTTCTTTTTTCTTTTTTTCCACGCTGCATACAAATTGAGATAAAATCCATCTCACATGTTTACCCAGACTTGCGTAAATCACTTTTATATCGTATTCATAAACTGGTACTATGAATCTTGTGAGGTGTGTTAAGTTAAAAACGAAGGCAACTAACACAAGGGTAGTTATGGAGCAACGCAAATGACCTAAACAATCGAAAGAGATAGATATATGTAGTGGACAATCGTACAACCCTATGGTTGTGGCTAGGTTTCTGTCTTCCACTAACAGCGAAATCATTGTCACATGTCTTACTGTTCTTTTTTCATGGCTCATATTACACATTACGTGCTCAACTGTTACATCCTTAAAGTCGCACCTACTAATAAATCAAACTTCAATTCTTCATTTAGTGTGGCATGTGACATATGGCACAATGCATTGCAAAGAGACAGTGCGTGTTTGAAAAATTCGTTGGGAGAAAGGAGTTACAGTTTCTAAGATATTTTACGAATTTCGAGATGGTTTTACTGATTACGAAATGATTTTTATAGATTTCAAAATGGTTTTTACGGATTTCAAGATGATTTTGTTTTGAATTGGTACACCGTTGAGAATAAGTGCTTCCCAAACATGCACATAATATTTCATGGTGCGGATGGATTCATTTTCTACAAATTAAATAGACCAAGTAAGTCTAATATATTCTTCAATAGCACATATATATAATCATAACTGATTTTAGATACAAAGGGTCGTGTGTGTTCATAAAAATTTGTGGTGTATGGAAAATGTATAGTATGATTATTCAGCTACAGTTTCTAGTTTTCACTATGAACTTAGCTTAGCTATAGTTGAAGCCAACTAGAAAGCAAAAGCACATTCCTCTGCTTCCTTTTCTTATTGTATTTTTTTGTTTTTCAACTTTTGTTTCCATGTCAAATTGCTCTCAAAGATTTGATGTTCTTTTATTTTTTTTCATGAGAGCTGTGATTGGTTTCTTGGGCATATTTAAGGATAAGAAGAGACACGCCTAACACTGCAAGCCACACAAAATTAATAAAAAGAAATAAAACGATTGAACGAAACCATTTTGAGAGAATAGAGGATCGATTTTTTTTTGGTGGGATGACCTAATTGAAAAGAAAGCTCATCATACACAAGCCAAATAAATCTCTTATCTTTCCCAGCCACAATGGTGGCTAGCTAGGAAGCTCACTGTCTTTCTATCACTATCCAATCATTGTTGATTATGCTGATCTTCTTTACCGAAATAAAATCATGACTGCCATCTTCCTCTTTTATGTCCAATATGTGTGATAAAATCTGTGCATTAGAGTTTATAAGCATGCCCACTATTGAAAGCACTCCGGGCACAAACATATGCATTGCACAAGAAAGAAATAAAGAAAGATAGCTAGATAACTCAAAGACCCACAGCAGGCAAAAAATAACCGAGAAAATTATATACCTTATAGGATTGTGATGACCGCTACTAAGTATTTTTTTTTCCAATTCTAATACTTTTAGCACTGGTTTGTTAACCACTACAACCTTTAACAAATAAATATGCAATGACTCTTTCAACTAACTAACAGCAGTTTATAGAATAGCTATAAAATGCTCTTGATGATTAGGAATGGGAAAACGGATTGGACTCCGTCATATAATGGCAGTTTTAGACTAGTTGAATGCCAATTTATCGAGCCCATCTTGTCTAACTCGCAGGTTATGAATAGCCTGCCATTTTTAAAAAAAAATATATTAATATATCTTATATTATTTTATTGGTAAATAAAATATTTCTTTTACCTTTTTTATTTCACTATTTTTTACTAAACAGTAATATTAATTTTTTAATTAAACAACAACTAATACATTCAAAATAGCATAAATAGTTTTATTTCTTTACATTAACTTTTTATAATACTATATTTAAAATTATAACAAAATATTAATACTTATATAATATTAAATTATAAAAAGATGCAGCAAGATAATGTTATATTTGTTTTGTTTTTGGGTTAAAATTAAATAATGTTGCATGGTGAAAATTTTTTGTTTATATTTCAAAATATCTTTTTAAAAAAGTTTGGCAACCCTCCTTGGCGCGCTCGTGAGAATCGCAGCTTACCCTGCTTAGCAGGCTGACCCATATTCCCAGCACTACTCATGATCCCCATTATCACCTCCTATTTTATAGCGATATTCTCAAAGCATTACAGAAATAGTTACAATTTTGATTGTTTGAGTAGCGGTTTTTTAAAACCACTGTAAAACCCTTTGCCACTCCTAATTCAGTAGCGGTTATATACAATGTTACTAAGTATATTAGTAGTGGTTAACACATTACAAATACATCAATTTAACTTCTATAAAAGGCAGGTTTTTTGCTGTGGCACTAACTAGAAAGGTGCAATTAATATATATCTCTCATTTATGGCGAAATATCTCCTACTTTCCCCTCAATTAACAATTAAGAAATTAATGTTGATTTAATTTCCTATTTAATGGGGAATTTTTCATCTTTCCCATCAAATGCTTCGGTCCATTAAGGGCTGGTCCAACACCCATTAATGATAACAATATGACATTCTTTCCTAAGCAGCAAGAAATTCAAATATGAAGGAAAGGAGGAAGATTTTCACATAACACTTAAAATCAATGACCTCAAAGTCCAAACCAGCTAAACTATCATTGACAAGGTATAAGATTCCCGGTAATGCCAAAACCAGATATCAGAGAAGAGTGATAAGTGAATTTAAAGATGAAGTCAGTAACAGCAAAAACTTTGAATTTTTTGGTCTTGGGTTAAATACTATATATATACCCCCAGAGAAAGACCAAACAGAAGAACCCATAAAAGTGTAACCAATGAATGAGAACAAGTGTGCTTATGAGCACAGAATAAAAAACAGATCATTGTGTCCCTCAGCCACACCCTTGTGTTGATGATGAGAAATCATGTATGAATTTGAAAATCCTGATGATTTAATTTGGTCATGACGTTGATGTTTAAATTGTGGGAGCCCATGGGTGGGATCTGACAATTGAAATAGACCTTAGGATTAATATACAGAGATGAATCAACAACTCGAAACATGGCTGCATATAATAAGACAGATTTTTTTATATTGAAAAATGATTCAGATTCTTTTTATTTATTATGATTATTGCCAGAAAGTTGAGTGCGCTCGTGCGTAAGAAAATCCACAATCTGCTTTTATATATGGTGTTCACTATTGATAAGTCAGTGCATAGACGCAATACGAGCAATTCCATTTCAGTTTCACAGCCAAAACCCAGTGGAGGCTATTATATCAACAACCTCTCTCACATAAATAAAATTCTTTTAGTTTTTTGATTTGAGGTCCTACCTATACTGAGTTGATATTAACCCTTCATATTGACATCTCTGCGAAAAAGCTGATCTTGGAAAACGTATTAATTAGCGGGCCAGTGTTTACTTCTTAATTGACTTTGTTATATATTATTACAGCCTTTTTTATGCAATTTTCTGTGGTGACCCACAGGTTGTGTCTATTGGGTCATCTTTGCTTTTGCCATCTTTGTGCGTGTGCGTGTCATTTTCTTTGAGAGAGAAATGAGGAAATATATGGAGCGTGTTAGGTCATGCTTAACAGTTGTACACCAAGGTGTACAACTGTTAAGCATGACCTAACACGCTCCATATATTTTAATTAGGACATAGAAGACTGCCATGGAAAGTAAATGAATCCAAAATCTGTCATTGGATGAACAAATTAACCATATCACATCCTTCCTTGAAATTCATTGAATGAAAATACTTCTTGCATCGACAGGTGGAATATTAGCCAACAGTCACCAAATTTAGCATATCTTCCTCTCCAGTATCTTAGGTTATATATATACACACACATATAAACACACAAAACACACACACACACACAGTGGCTGATATATGCCGATAATATACTGCTTATTATATTGGACAGACATACATGCATGCATGCATGCGTGCGTGCGTGCGTGCGTGCGTGCATGCATACATACATTCCTGTAAAGATAGCGTACACACTTTTGTGGGGAAGTAACTTCTGGAAATTCATACGTTTTCGTCATTTTTGGAGTTTTTGTCAATTTTCTTAAATTAATGACATAATAATTCATACATGCAACTTTGCTACACAACAATAGACTAATTAATTATTCTCATAATTTTATATATTTTTTCGAAAGATTTGTTTGAAACTAATCCACATCGAGTTTTTTTTTTCAATATTCTATTGCTCTGTATGCCATCGATAGGAAAGGAAAGAGCAAATGATAAAAAAAATATTATTTAATTTAATTTTGCTTCAGCAATCTGCCAGAGGAAGTGTCAGACGAAATCTAGCAAAAGCAGCCAATTATTTAATGAAGAAATGGTTTTTGGTTGGAATTTATGCCTAAATTCAGACAGAGGAATTCAAGACAATTATTAAAATTAAATCTAAACTCTTAATTTCCCCTTCCTTAGTTTATGAGCAATATCAAGAACCAAACTTACTTTCCTTCTAATCCAGACTCTGGAGAAACTACAACTGAGCTATAATAGTAATACATAGAAATTTGTGGTGGGAAGATAAATTTTATGCCATATTAAATGATTGATTAATTACATATAATTGACAAGTTGCCTAACTTCTAGGGAACGGCAAGATATATCCCCTAATCTTATCTCACTGATTTTGAAGGACACAAGCTGGTGGTATACAGACATATTCATGGAATTTTGTTGGAGAATGTTTCAGCAAATTGATAATGGAAAAGTCAATAAAGATGTCGGGTCATTAGATCAATAGATCAAACATATCAATCAAATTTATTTATTAAAAGAGAGATAATGCAACCTAATCAAGTATGTTATATTGATGCATGGGCTTGCCACAATCTTCATAGAGATACCTAAGAATTATAATTAACAATTAAACCTTATTGTTGGTTGTTCATGAATAAAACAAGCATATATTTATTGGAATAATGGAACCATATCCTATGTTTTTATAATTGAGTGGATAAATCTCGATTATCAGTAAGCCATGAAAAAAGAAGCCAGGCGAGACTGCTTATTCCCTGGAATAACACAGATTTTCTCATACTCACTTTCTAGATTCCCACGAGCCTAAAATTGCAGGCATATATTTGAAACTAACCGACAATGACTATGGTAATTTGGTAATTGCCTGCTTTCACATTTAACACCTCAAAATCTGTGATATCTGAGAAGTAACTTGAAATTGTGATAAAAGGAGCTAATATATACACTCACATACATATATATTTTAAATTAGGCACAATTAATAACGTAATTACGTACCACCTCGAGGTTTTATAATCCTAGCAAGATGTTATAACCACCTAAACAAGGGTTTTGAGTTCGGATCTGTGTGAATGTATAAAAACTAAGAAGAATGAACTAATTTTAACATGTGTGGTGAGAAAAAAAATGGGAGATATATATATATATATATCTCTCTCTATCTAAATGAGTGCAGATGAATAGCATGTGAGAGAGCATTTTTTTTCTCATTGTCTTGATATTATTCCTTCTCCTGAAGCAAAAGGTCCAAAATTTAGTGGATGAAATTGCTTCTGCTAGCTCCTCCTGTACTGCCTTGTCTTCGCAATATAGCTTTAGTTTTTATTCGTACAGTATTGTTATTAGATCTCATAAGCTTCGATATGCTTAACAAACAAATTATTAATTGCGTACGTGTTTGGTTTGGTTTCGTGTTGTAAACTAAAAATGGTTTTAGTGGAAGCAACTGATAACCAAACAGACAATAAAATTGTGAACCAAAACGTGAGTATATGTCAAGTTGGAATGAATTTAAGGGAAGGTTTGAAGACTGTCAGTATCAAGAAGCAAGATTGGAGCCAATGCGAGAGAGTAGGCATATTAGTAGAAGCAGCAGCACCACAAAATGATCTATTCTAAATTAATGCATTAGTTGTGTGAATTTAATAAAAATATGAAAAGGAGGAAAAAGAAAAACGGTAATGTTATGTGGGGATGAGGAAAAAAAAAATATTTCGAATGCATTTGAGTCCAAGAAAATTGCATTTAGACACATTAGGATGATTCTGCCACCTGTATACGTCCCCACCTTTTTGCTCTGAAATCTCCACCGTTCACGCCTCACTGGCTTCCTCTATTTATTCACTCCCCATTACCTCGCCATACCCAAATCAACACTCTCTTCTCTCTCTGGCCTTCACCCTCCAAACAACACCTTCCCTCTTCTTTGCATTTCACCCTACACCTCTCGTCTGCAATGGCTTGCTTGGAGCTCTGTAAAGAGGTCAGTGCTATATAATTTGATCATTCCTTGGCACTCTCTGTCTCTCAGATGTTTTGTTTTCTCAGTAAGTAAATACACACACACACTGATGAGTTCATTTGGTTTTATGCAGAGCAAGTACAAGGAAGAACCGGAAGGGTTAACTCTTGACGGAAGTGTTGATTGGCATGGCCGTCCTGCGATCAGAGAAAAGTCCGGAGGATGGTTCGCCGGAATTATCATACTCTGTAAGCTCCAAACTACACAACTGCATGATCATACATATTATTTATTACGTACTTAAATCTGCTACACACACACACACAAAATCTTTGAAGCCGCATCCGATGGAGATCCCCAGAAGCACTAGAGTTAGAACAACAGTATTTTAAGTAGCGCGCAGTTTCCAATAATGGTGCCTCTGTGTGTTTGGGTGAAAGGTGGAGATTGCATGCACATGCGACTCGTATGGTTCAAGGTGGGTAGAGGTTTCAGGAATCTTTTGTTACGTTGAGAACTGATGAATATATGATTCATTAATTCACGACTAGGTAGTAAGATACTGACAAACAGATCATAGATAGCTTATCATCAGCAGTAGTCTCTCCAGAGAGAGAGAGAGAGAGCTCTTTTGGGTGCTCATAGCAAGATGAAGAGTTATGGTATAAAATTGAATTCGATGAAAACGAAAAGCTAGGACGAGGACATAAACTGCATCTTGACGCCAAGGGGTTAACAGTTTGCGTACAAGAATACTTCACGATTTAGGTGTGCGATCGAATTCACATTTATGTTTTCCCTTTATATATGCATTTGCTTGTTGAGATCGTGTGTCTGTGCCTGCCAGCTACATCAAAATGAATAGAAGCTACGTCGTCGTTGAGTTTCTATATATATATATATATAGAGAGAGAGAGAGAGAGACTTTCAAAGGAATGAGGATTTTGGAACGACCTTCGCCATAAAACCCCCTGATTAGTTTAGGATATGGCCGTCAGGACTCGCAGGGCCCGCAGAGTAAATAGCACAAGCCTGACACGTGATCTCTACACTATCATGCTTGCATAACCTTCCTCCTTGCCACGTGTCACCAACTAGATTCATTCATTTCTAGTCCTCCACAACGCGGCAGAAAAATATTTTTATTCAAATTGAGATAAATATGAGAATGAAATTATCTCATTTTATAAAAAAATATTGTTAAATGTCCATTTAATCACTACAAACGCTAAATCAAACATATACGCTTGCTGTGCGAGTTTGAGCCCATTAAGTCCGAAGATACTTAAAATATGTAACTTTTAACGAACATGCGTTCGCATGGACGTATAAAATCTTTGATTTCATATCATAACCACTCTGCGTTTTTTTTATTTGGTCGATCTAAAACTTTTTTTATTCAGGTAGAAAATAAGCCTCCCGATTATTTAAAAAAAAATAGGCCTTTTCCGTATATGCATCCTTTTTCGGTTTAATGTGTAATGACATGAAAATCACTTTGAAAAAAGAATTAATATAAATTGTAGGGTAACCCATGTATCTTTTATCCACTATTATTGCAAGTAAAGATATATTCCACCTGCTAATCTTAAAGTATTATATTTATGATCCATAACACACACGCTTCATAAAAAGAAATATATTTCCTATTTAAAGCCTCATGCATCTCACTTATTTGCATTATTTCCGCCTAAATATTTATCACTTTTGCGGTATTGAAATAATTGATACTAATTGAACCATATACATGGGAAGTGATATACGTACAAGTTAGGTCATGCTGAGTGTTTCACTTGGGTGGAATCAGACAGTGACGTGACGGGTGAGAGAATATCACCACTAGAGAACCAGAAAAAAATGCCTCTCGTCTCAACCGTAGCATCTGCGTTTTCGGTTTTCGGTCTCACTTTCAGTTTGCAGATACAGGGAAAGCTCTAACATCTCCTGGGACTAAAAGAAAGACTGAAACTTGAAGATGGATATCGACGAAACTCCTAAACCCAAAGAGAAGTTATGCGTTCTTCTCCTCGTCCTTGGGTTCACGTTTGCCAGGATATCATTAGAATATCACCACTATCATCCCCCTTCCATTGTGCCCTTCTCTTTCTGTGAAAAAACATAAATCAACCCAGAAAGCTCAAGTAGGAGCAGGGAGATTTCTTGGCATCCCACTAGCATCCTTACCAAGAAATCGCAAATTGAAGGCATTTTTATGACCATTTTTTATTTAACCTTTGGTGGAAGAGGTGTCACTCACAGCCATGCATCTATCTGAATCTGGAATTTGAATATACGTATAGGAGAGTGCGTAAGTGACTTCAAGTCACAGAGAGACAAGATAGAGTACAGATATAGATGCTGATGATGATTGATAAATACTCTAAAATGATTAGTCATGCATCAAGTGATGATCTTAACCAAACTTGTGGCCAGGCCATTCTAAAGTGTGTTTCTCTTTCTGTGTTCCGTATACACGCGAAGCACCGGGAATTAACTATTAGCTCGCATCATGTGGGCCTATTTAACATGTAGTCCACAAAAAACATATCATCAAACTCTAATTATTATTAATTCGGACAGCCGCCCTCGAATGAGTTACGCTGAGCTTAATAACTACTAGTAACTAATTACAAGCGATTATTTAGTAATTATAATTCATTTTGATTTGTGTTAATCAGTGAACCAAGGTCTGGCGACCCTAGCTTTCTTCGGGATCGGAGTGAACTTGGTGCTGTTCCTGACTCGTGTGTTAGGTCAGAACAATGCCGACGCCGCCAACAATGTCAGCAAGTGGACCGGAACTGTCTATATCTTCTCCCTCGTTGGTGCTTTTCTCAGCGATTCCTACTGGGGAAGATACAAAACCTGTGCCGTCTTTCAGGTCATTTTCGTCATTGTAAGTCGTTTACCAACCTATTCTTAAGATTGATTTGATGACTAATATATATACGCGTGTGTGTGTGTGTGTGTGAATGAAGGCGATAACCTAATTATTAACTAAGATTTGATGATATGTATATGAAACAGGGTCTGGTGTTACTGTCGCTGTCCTCGTACGTGTTCTTGATTAGACCCAAAGGTTGTGGGAATGAACAGCTTCAATGTGGGGAGCATTCAAAGTTAGAGATGGGAATGTTTTATCTCTCCATCTATCTCGTAGCCTTAGGGAATGGAGGCTATCAACCGAACATTGCGACGTTTGGGGCTGATCAGTTCGATTCAGAGCATTCCAAGGAAGGCCATTCTAAGGTGGCCTTCTTCAGCTACTTTTACCTTGCTTTGAACTTGGGTGAACTTTTCTCAAACACCATTCTTGTCTACTTTGAGGACGAAGGAATGTGGGCTCTCGGCTTCTGGGCCTCCGCTGGCTCCGCTTTTGCCGCCCTCCTCTTGTTCCTCCTGGGAACACCTAGATACAGGCACTTCAAAGCCAGTGGGAATCCTCTTTCAAGGTTTTGTCAGGTCCTTTTTGCTGCTTCCAACAAGCGCAAGGCTCAAATGCCTCTTAATGAAGATGAGTTGTACGACGGGCATGCCAAGGAACCTTCCACCACCAGCAATAGAAAGATTCTTTATACTCATGGTTTTAAGTAAGTGCTTGACCACATATATCTAGTTATACAAAGATGCTAATTATCATTTCAAATTGAAGCATGTTAATGAGTTTATTTGTTTTGTTAATGCAGATTCTTGGATCGAGCAGCATTTATATCATCCCGAGATTTAGATGACCAGAAAAGAGGTCTTAACAACCCTTGGCGTCTCTGCCCAATAAGTCAAGTTGAAGAAGTGAAGTGTATTCTGAGGCTTATCCCAATTTGGCTGTGCACCATAATATACTCTGTTGTCTTCACACAGATGGCTTCCCTGTTTGTGGAACAAGGAGCCGCCATGAAAACCACAGTCTCCAATTTCAGAATCCCACCGGCAAGCATGTCCAGCTTCGACATCCTAAGTGTGGCCATCTTCATATTCCTCTACCGGCGAGTTTTGGACCCACTGGTCGGAAAGCTCAAGAAGACAGATTCAAAGGGACTCACGGAGCTTCAAAGAATGGGAATTGGGCTTGTCATAGCAATCATGGCAATGGTATCGGCAGGAATAGTGGAGTGTTACCGGCTTAAGTACGCAAAACAGGGATGCACACAGTGTGATGGAACCAGCTCTCTGAGCATATTCTGGCAAATACCTCAATACGCTTTCATAGGAGCTTCCGAAGTGTTTATGTATGTGGGGCAGTTGGAGTTCTTCAATGCTCAGACGCCAGATGGGTTAAAGAGCTTTGGGAGTGCACTGTGCATGACATCGATCTCTCTGGGGAACTATGTGAGTAGCTTACTGGTGAGTATGGTGATGAAGATTTCAACAGAAGATCACATGCCTGGGTGGATACCTGGAAATCTGAACAGAGGCCACTTGGATAGGTTTTATTTCCTCTTGGCGGCCTTGACCTCCATAGATTTAGTGGTGTATATTGCTAGCGCAAGGTGGTACAAGTGTATACAGTTGGAAGGCAAATATGAAGAGAGTGATGAATCTGCTGGCAGCCTCAAGGTCTGACTTCAAAGGAGTGACAAATAAGAGGAAGAATGGAGGCATCTAGTAGCAATACCTTCGGTTAATATATGGTACGTAATAGCCGTTTAAAGAAAAGTTCTCTCTCTCGATTTCTTGCTTCTGGTATAGTAAGAGAAGCCCTTTTTCCCCGAGCCTCTTCTATATATACCATCTTAATTTGTCTTACCCCTAACTGTAATTTTCAGTTTATCTTATCGGTGCTGGTTTGTGTATTTGGGTACGTAAAACCAAACTCTGAAGAGGCAATGACTGTTTTAGGGTCTCTTTGAACCTCCCCTTCTTCCTCATACATCTTGTTTGTTCCATATCGCCAAAAGGGATTAATTATAATATGTACAAGTGATTTCAGAGTCTCAAATGGTTTCCTTCCTTTTCTTTTCTTCTTTTTCTTGCACAGCTTAGCACGTACGCTCCAGCAAAATTCTGAAATAGACTCAAGTCAACAGAAATAGGGAAATCAAACTAATCACGTAATAAGACATTAAGCGTGTTAAACACAATTACATATTTCTCATAATCAGCCTATATTACTAATTTTCTGTACAATGAGTTTATTTAAAATTTTCTCATCCTTGATAGTTCCTGCAAATTAAATGATAAAATTAATTAATTCAGCTATTTGAAGCAGACATCCCATTACAAAGAAAAGCCCGATCATGGTTATGTTGATGACATAACAGGGCTAAGCACCAAAATTTGAAAACATTATTAAAGAACTTTTTTAACCAACTGCATTGAAGGATGCCAGTTGCTGCCCAGCGTCAGTTTATGAACATCACAAGAAAAGGGAAAATAACAGAAACTGACAGGCGAACTGTGACAAGAACCTAAAGAAGATAAGGTTCGTTATTAGATCAATTCACAGAACTAGTAGACCTAGTTTGGTTGCTTATCAAGAGCTCTCTGGCCATTAGATATGTACCATTCAGATCTGATTTATATGGTTTAAATATGATTTTTTTTATTTATATAAAAAATTATTCTTATGAGTAGAAAATCTAAAATAAAATTAATTTATTAACTATCATATTTTTAAATAATATTTTTTTATTAATTTTTTAATTTAAAAATTAAATCTAAACTGTTTAGAATCAAATTTGAATGGTCCATATATAATGGGTTGGGAGAACTCATCACTTTAATATGCACCCAAACCGAATCCTAGAATTAGCATGCGGCCAAAGGGTGTAGGGTTCATACAAAGGAAATAGAGCTAATATGCCAAAATAGGAACTAGTATATCAAAATGACTTATTGTTGCAAAAGTAAATAGGGCTAATCTAATTTTTGATCCATTAAATTTGCTTTCATTTTAGTTTTTATCCATAAAATTTAAAATCAATGGTTTTGGTCATTAAAAAGCAAAATGGTTTAAGTTTTTGTTAAATTATAGGGATAGATGTTTCAACTAAAATAAAACTCAAAGTACTGAAATCATTGGTTTAAAACTTAAGTGACCAAAACTACAATAAAAACAAATTTGAGGGAGTAAATATTATATTGACCCAACAAAATACTAGTTTCCTATCCTTTGTAAGACCCACCACTACACTAATTTAAAATGATTAAGAAATCTAAATAAATTATTTTAAAATGTTGATATTTATCATTATTCACTAGATCAATTTTTTAATATATAAACTGATATATATTCTAATAATGAGCCTGTTTGGGAAAGCAGTGAAAAAGTACTTTTACATTTTACGAGGTAAATATGTGAAGAAGATTATTTTGATTTGCGGAAAAACACTGTTGAACATACGTTTGAGGAGTTCAAACACTCCCAAACATGCAGAATACAAATAAGTATTTCAGAGAGATAGTGTAAATGT
Organism: Vachellia pachyceras; assembly: GCA_025593235.1. NCBI lineage: Eukaryota > Viridiplantae > Streptophyta > Magnoliopsida > Fabales > Fabaceae > Vachellia > Vachellia pachyceras. The sequence continues at coordinate 3,221 of JANTPZ010004821.1, read as the reverse complement.
AATATATATTATAATTAAGTAATTTATTCAGTTTCTTAATATCTCTAAATTAGTTAACTAGATCCTATTAAACATCGCTCAGTAGAATCCAGATGAATTTGTGTAAACAAAAATTTGACAAAGAGCTTATAAATGGCCTGCAACTAAGGCCTTACTTGGATTTTGCAAATGCCAATCAATAATATTCAACTTCGGTGTTCCCGAAATCATAGCTATTATTCCAGTTATCACGAGCAAAAAAAAAAAGTAATGAAAAATTAATACAACTTCCAACCATAAAATATCATCATGAGAGAAAGCCCCTTGAGAGAGGAATTTCATCCTTGAACTCTACGAACTTGTATGTGGTGAGTGGATTGCTCACGCCAAATTGGTTGTGCCCCACTTTGAACAAGAGTAACATGTTGTCCCTCCTCTACAAGCCCCTTACTCTGAAGCATGAAAAATACTTCAAAGCCGCTAGAAAAAACACCATAAATGGAAGGAACACGAATGGAGATCACAGAGATATCACTTACCAACAGTATTTTGAGAGCTCTGGAGAAGGTTTCCCCTGCATCATTTGAAAATTGCATGTATATGGGCATGACACCGTGATAAAGCGCAAGCCTCTGCTTAATCCTTTCTCTGCTAATCATAAAAGCATGTTAGAACAGTACGTGAAGATGCATGATAATAATGACTCAAGAAACTACAAAACAGTCCTGTAACTTAAATCTGGAAAGCCAAAATCACTACCTAAGATGACCATGAGAGTTACCAAACATCAGTGTGAACAGTAATATATATTTCAATTTTCAGGTGAGGAGGACACCACGGTGTCTGTGCGCTCTAAACAAGGTATCCTCCAGTAAATCAATGTTTTTAGATACTTAATAACTGGAATACAAGTATTAAATCCCAAAGAGGACCAAATTTTATATAGCATAAAACTTTGTCCAGATAGATTCCTGATCCACAGTAACTGAATGGCAATAAGATCTATCAACAGCATCCAAAAGAACCGTCTTAGAGTAAATTGGCAATAAGATCTATCAACAGCATCCAAAAGGACCGTCTTAGAGTAAATTTAAATGGTAATAATCTCATTGTTGGTTAACTATACAACACTAACTCTTTTTAACTGGATCCAGTAAAACACTATGATACTCCAGTTAATATTGTCGCAAATAAGGGTCCAGGTATGGTTGAGAACACAACCCGGAACCCGATGGACACGTCCGGACCCTGTGTGCTTGTTGCCCATTTGGGCCTCCGAAAAGCAACTCGGAATGGGTGGGCTCTTTGATTAAATGGAACAGGGCACAAGCACAGCCTCAAGATGCTCATGCCCGCCCATATATATTTTTTTAATCATTTTATATGATTATTTTATAATAATATATAGATATTTGGTCTTCCAAACTAATAGTCAGTCTTGGTCTAATGGTAAATGGATAGGTTTAAAAACATTGAGATCCTAGGTTTGATCCTCCCCTTCCATTTTTTCAATCATAAATGCCTAAACAATGATCTGAGATCTCCCTTTCCGTTTTCCCATTTTTTCCCTTTCCCATTTCCTCCCCTTTCTCAAATCTCATCGACAGTCGACACCATCACACAGTTCACACTCACACCGCCTCCCTTTCCAGTAGCCTCACCCTTCGGGTTGACCATCGGGTCAGCCCGCCCCGCCCATTGCTCTGCCCTAGGTGCAGGTTTTCTCCGTCTATCCTTTTCTCTAAGCACATGATGAGCTACAAGTCAAGTTGGGAACCAAGAATAACAAAGTGTTTGACTAACCCCCTGATAGCTGATAATGGATTTATTGATCAAGCCTCTAAAATCTACCTTTTGTTCTCATCGATAAAGTATTAGTGTTATTGCTTCCGAAAAAGAAAGCAACACAAGACAAAGATACCTGCCTGGTGCCTCATTGAACCTGCTTTTAAATTTAAAAAATCAGATACAGCTAATACTCACTCATTTGTGAATGCAAAGATTGTCGAATGAGGCCTATAATGACTCAAGAGAATAGCCATGGATCCTGTTCTGGTAAAAACTATTACAGGATTATCAAGCGTGTTAGACATAATTGTTGCATGGAAAGCAAACATTTCTCCCATATGGCTCTGTCAAAACAATAGAACCAAACTTGATTAGATTTCAAGAGATTATAGATCAAAAGATAAGAAACTAAACTCTAAAACTAAATAACTAGGTTTCAAGGAAAGACTTGTTTCTAAAGTTAGCACTTACCTCATGGGAACTTAATTGATTGGGAAGAGCGACACTACTTGTAATGCTTGACTCGGTCCTTAGTGCCACTGTATGCATTACTTTTACAGCTTTCAGTGGATATCTGAAGAGTTGTAATGATTTCGATATAATTTCATTATAATTATCAAGAAAGCACATCAAATGCAAAGTTCACGGACAGAGGAAAACACTATGTAACAAAACAATGAACACCATTGTTTAATCTTTAAATGGTAGGTGGTTATGTAGTAGAAACAAAGTCCATTTATTGAGGGGGAAAAAAGAAGATGTTTACTTCAGCACAATGAAGAAACAAAATATAAACCTAGCACAAGCCAATACTCCTATCAACAGAGAGATAAGACAGATAATTCATAAACACAATTTGGGTCCCTCTGCTAGCAGTTTCAATTTCCCATCACGGAAAAACCCTGTGCTTTTAGCTTCCAATTTCGTACAATTGAGTCCTTCTGCTAACTTCCCATTCAACTGAGGACATAATTTTTACATGATTTAAGAGATTTACAATGTTTTATCAAATGCTAAACTCTAAGCGTTACACTGTACATTGATTCTCAGCCAAAAGTGTCCGAGAGAGAAATAAGTATTAGATAATTCAAGAAAATCCCTAAGTTCGGTGAACGTTAGATTCATGGATTTTATAGGCCTGTTCTCCTGACTTGAAAACCATACATGACTATGCATTACATCTTACCAGGCTATACACATTATAAAAAATGCAGATGAGTCAGAAAAGCAAACTAACTTTCCATGAGCAGTTTCTCCTGAAAGCATGATTCCATCAGAACCTTCTCTTACTGCAATTGCAATGTCTGAAACTTCTGCTCTTGTTGGTGTTGGGTGACCAATCATGCTTTCCAGCATATTAGTGGCCACAATTACTGGCTTTTGCATGCTGTGACATCTTTTAATGATTTCCCCCTGTTGGAAGGAGTGAATGGGACAGAATACAGTATTGATTA
>JANTPZ010004820.1:0-16528 GCA_025593235.1 Vachellia pachyceras | reverse complement strand
AAATAATTTATACTCTTAACTGGTATTAAATTTTAATATAAAATATTTCAATCTGCAAGAGGCCAAGAGCTAGTAAATATAGATATAACATCTTGATTTCTTAGAGGATAGTTTTAAGGGATTTGATATAATAATCGATATACATTTATGATATTATAAAATATTTTTAGTTGCCTTTTTTCATTTTTTATTTTTTTTTGGAAAAATTCGAAAACCTTCCATTTTTTTCTCCATTTGAAGACTTGAGTTCTCATTGAAACTTTTATTCTCCGATCTCAGTATGCTTATTTTTAAATCTAATGTTTTAAAACGATTATCCAAACAATTTTTTTGGCTCAGTCCAATATAATTACATAAGTATAAAATATCCATAAATTTAAACAAATGTAAGTACTACAAAATCTTCATATAAAAAATATGCTTACGATCATATTTGAACTCAAGAGTGTTACTTGCCGACTAACCCATCCCATTAACAAATAATTTCAGGAATCATGTCTAGGCTTTTGGCTCAATCCATTGATGTCCCTCGCTGGCGAAGGAATGTTCTTGAGCACAAGGGATCTGAGAAATCGCCAAGATCAGTGAAACTGATGTGTCGCATTACTTCACGAGCAGCTGGTTTAAGATTAATGTCGGGTTTCTCCGGACCTGGAGCTCTTAAGAATCTTGTGGGCACAAACACAACGAAGCTGAGACCTCAACAAGACTGTTCAGGTGGAAGAGGAAGGGCCAGAAGGTGTTTGATAAATAGAGCCATGTTTGATCACTTCACAGAGAAAGCAATCGCAGCAATGACGCTTGCGCAGGAAGAAGCAAGAAGTGTTGGGCAGAATGTTGTTGGCACGGAGCAGATTCTATTAGGCATAATTAGCGAAGGCACTAGTGTTGCAGCTAAGGTACTGATGAACTGTATGGGGATCAAGCTTGAAGATAAGTGGAAGAGGTAGTGGATCTGGTGCTGTTGAAATTCCATTCACACCTCGAGCCACGTAAAATATCTCCTCCTCCTCCTCCTCCTTCTCCTTCTATATACGTATATTGTATACCATTTTAGTTATTTTGCACAGCCAGAGGTCAGCTAACGAGTGTCCTTTATTAGAGGATGCATGAGATGTCTTATTAGTGCATGCAAGACTGAAACGGAGAGAGAAACCATGGACAAAAAAGGAGGGAAATTACGTCTAGATCCCAAGGAATATAGAAAATTACCATAAGATCTATGCAAATCATAAAATTGAGTTAGAATCCCAATAGATGTATGTTAGATTAATTGCAAATATGAAAAGAATTTCTTACATTATTCTCCTTCACGGCTTTCAACAAAGGTAAGGAGGTCTTTTTACATTTACAATTAATCTAACATATATTGCATAAGACTTTAACTCAATTACGTGATTTTAAAAAATATGACAATGATTTTTCTGTTCTTTGGGACTTCTACATAATTTCCTCTTGTAGCTGCTGCTCAGTTATCGCACCAGTATATCAGGTTTGTTTCAAACCACCCCCCCGGGGGGCGCGGGTGTCTCTTCTTTTTTGGATGGACCATATAAGGTTTCATGTTAAAGCCGAAATGAAGCTGGTGGTATAATGTTAACAACCTTTTTTCTTAAAAAAATTCATCTATAGTGTAATTGTGCAGTAGTATCTTTAGATTAGTTGATTGGGTGCTCATTGAAGCAAGCTTGCTATTTTCTTCTTTCAGAGTTATTTTTAGTGAAGTGATTCTTGGTTTCTAAGCAATTATATGGTCCGTGCAGTGGTCGATTTCTGCCAGACAAAGCTATAGATTTGGTTGATGAGGCTGGAGCCTGGGTTCAATCTCGAGAAGCACAGGTATATCTTGTGTTTTTCTTTCTACCTTAGCTACTAGAAGTTTTTAGATTGATTAATTTTGTGTTTACTTGAGTTGGGATTATTATGTCATTCCAGTTGACTGAAGAAGCTAGAGAGTTGGACAATGAAGTCATGCAAATAGTGAAGGAGAAAGACGAAGCTGCAACCAAAAAGTAATGCCTTGTATGTTAAGACCAATTGTATGGTACAGTGCAACGGATGTGCCAAGTTATTATTCCTTTAATTCTATTTATAAATAACTTTCAACACGTTTCACATAAAAAAATTTGAATTTCATTAATCATACCTTAAAATTCAATAATTCTATTATTTTATCTTTATTTGATATGCATTATACCCCACAAATACGGAGGCAACAAAATAATAAATAAAGAGTAAAATTCTACATTCATATCAAAAATTAATGAAATAACTTATAAATAAGATAAAATGCATTCTATTTCTACGATATAAATAGCATCAAAGGAGTATTATATAAGAGAATGGAACAGTGGTTTCCCTTCAAATTTTGAAGCAACTTATCTGATTTCAACTTAGAGCACAGTATCAACATTTTCCTTGCTTTAATTAAGTGATTAATTTTTTTTTTCTCCTAATAATTTGGAGTCTTGTTAAGTCAAAATAATTAATGGATTGATGGCACACGAATTTCTGGGCAGGCAGGAGAGCTACAAGATAGAGAAATGGATCTTAATGCACAAATCTCGGCACATGCAGGGAAAGGCAGGGACATCGGCAAGGCTGAGTGTGAGGTAGGAGATGAAGGTCCACTTGTTACTGAAGCTGACATCCAACACATTGTGTCTTCTTGGAGTGGTATTCCTGTTGAGAAAGTCTCAACGAATGAATCCAATCGCCTCCTTAAGATGGAAGAGACCCTGCACAAGAGGGTCATTGTCCAGGATGAAGCAGTAGAAGCCATTGGCCGAGCCATACGCCGAGCCCGAGCCGGGTTGAAGAACCCTAACCGTCCAATTGGCAGCTTCATATTTTCTGGTCCAACTGGTGTAGGAAAGTCTGAGTTAGCAAAAGCATTGGCTGCATACTACTTCGGCTCTGAGGAAGCCATGATCAGACTTGACATGAGTGAATATATGGAAAGGCACACTATCTCCAAGCTCATCGGTTCCCCTCCGGGATACGTCGGTTACACCGAAGGTGGTCAGTTGACGGAGGCAGTCCGGTGGCGGCCCTACACGGTTGTCCTCTTCGACGAAATTGAGAAAGCTCATCCTGATGTATTTAACACGATGCTTCAGATTATGGAAGATGGAAGGTTAACAGACAGCAAGGGAAGAACAGTGGACTTTAAGAACACGCTTCTTATAATGACTTCAAATGTAGGGAGCAGTGTGATTGAGAAAGGTGGTCGCAGAATAGGATTTGACCTTGACTATGACGAGAAGGACAACAATTACAACCGTATCAAGAGTTTGGTGATTGAGGAATTGAAAAAAATACTTCAAGCCAGAGTTTTTGAATAGGTTAGATGAAATGATCTTTTTCAGGCAACTCACAAAGCTGGAGGTGAAGGAGATTGCTGATATAATGCTGAAGGAAGTCTTTGACAGATTAAAAGCCAAAGATATTGAACTTCAAGTCACAGAAAGATTTAGGGATAGAGTGGTTGAGGAAGGTTATGATCCCAGTTATGGAGCTAGGTCATTAAGAAGAGCCATAATGAGACTATTGGAGGACAAGATGGCGGAGAAGATGCTTGATAGAGAGATCGAAGAGGGTGATTCTGTTACAATGGACGTTGATTCTAAAGGAGATGCGGTCGTGCTTAATGGAAGCAGTGGTGTTCTTCCTAAGACCTCGCCAGATGCTATACATGTATAAAAAGGAGGAGATTAATTAAAGGGTTGCCTATGTATAGTTGATGCTTTTGTTTATTCTTATTTAAACCCTAGTCATGGTGGTTTGTTTTTCCTATACACTGGTCGGTCTGCTTTTTTTTTGGATACTATTTACTCAGGAGTGGACCATATATTTGTATTGTTGTTAGTTGTTTATGTTTAGATTCGTGGTGGGGAGAATGGACTTAGGTTGAAAGTATTAAAAATCATGATTTTGAGTAATATACATATATATATTACAAAATTAATGATATTGATGTTTTCTAAAAAGTAATATTGATAAAAGCGAAAATGTTTGCATGATTATAATATTGATGTTTCCGGAGTGAACTTCCATCATAGTAATGATGAGACAATGAAAGAGTCCTCCCAAATTGAGATGATTCAGGCTCATCTAGCCCCGAATGCAACGGTTTACAAAGGCCCATGGGCCAGCTTGGGCCCATCAAAGAGAGACTCCACTGAGGATTGAATAGGCTTATAGGCCCATTGATTAACAACACAACAACTTCTAGAAGCAATCAATAAAGGCCAGTCTTCAATTTCCCTTGCACAAATTGAAGATAATCTTCACAAGCAAGCATGAAGAAAGAGCCAAGGCCTGCACCTACTCTGTGCTCACTTGTTTCAATAACATGAAAATGTCTCCTCAATTAAAATTTAAAACTCATGCGACTACATCCCATTCATAGTTTATTTGGATTCTAAAAAGCGAGAAAAAACTAAGTATCTGATCAAAAAGAGTCGAAATTGCAACTAGATGGCCAAGGGGGAAAAAAAAGGAAAAGGAAAAAGAAAAAGAAAAGTTTGCCTAAAAATCTTCATCTTCCTCAAAAGACCTACGTGGCGCCATGGTAGCCAGCTGACTCCAACAGTACTGATTTGATTTTGTCCGGATGAAGAGCATCTTGACCTTCCTTCCATTGCTGAAACGAAGTGAAGGTTAGTTTTTATGACCACCACAACATGCTTTCTGGTTTAAGGTTGTTTTAAGAAGCTACACAAAAGGCATCTCGTAAGTCACAATAATATCGGGGACAAGTTATAACATTACATCATAATCACCACACCAGGTTGAACGTACGCAACAAATTATGATAGTATCTCTGCTCGTACAAGGTTACATGAATCTCCAGATAGATAGCATATAAAATTCACTAGTGATCAAACAAGTTGAAATTTATTTGTACGTAATGGTAACAGGAGTCATACCTCAGCTCGAAAGACATCCATGGCAAATCCATTGAAACAGCTAATAACAGCTTGATGGATGTCTAATCCAAGGTTGTCCAGAGCCTTCATAGTTGAAAGCAAGAGACCAGGCTTGCGACCACAAAACATGTGGATATTCACAGCTTTTCCTTCGCGCAGCCTAACCTCAATCTATGTATGATGTGAAATATCAGAAGTTACATGACTGCAATAAGAAACAGGCATACTAGATTGTGCTAATTAAAACGAAGTTGTGAGATGGCCACTAAACTAATTAAATTTTCTAAATCTGATAGTAGGGTAGCAAGATTGCCATGATCAAACACTTAGAAGGCATTTCGTTAAAGAATATCAATAATATCACGTCCTTTAAAATAGATCATTATGAGAAATGTAAGATAGGTAAAAATCTATTTATGACATTCACCATCACTGTCATTCACTTCAGTTTTGAGATATAATCTGATGTTAAAGGCGCTCAACGTAGCACCTAAGAAACAGAGAAGAGGTGTCATTCATGGCTAGCACTTCTCACCTCACGAGAGGTGTTGCCTTTAATGAAATTTGATGGGGCCTTTTCAATGCGTCTTAGGCGCCTTCGTGTTCGATAACAATAAGAAAAACTTATTAGCCCAACCCAAAAATATAAAATAGTACTAGGATAAAATAGGAAACTACAAAATCCAACCCAATATTTCAGATTTAGGAACAAAGCGTAATAGTAATTCTTATTCTAAAACATTATGTGGACTATTAGGTCTTCAGAATTCTGTAAACAGACACAAAAACGCAAAGTCATCATGGAATTTAGTCTTCAGCCACACAGTAACACATGGTCAACAAAACAGAGAAAATATTGTATTAAAAAAAGAAGAGGGAACAGAAAATATTGATGATTACCGTGATCTGCAAACATATATGTTAGCATCTTGCTTCTCTTGCACATTGGTATTTCTAAGACCTCTTGCTTAAGATGAGCAACTCAACAGTCAAGCGTACCTTTTGCTTCTGACTACTTGCAAGACAAGGGAAGAAGTGGAAAGATTCCAATTCATCCAACATCCATAATTACACCTATAATCTATTATCATAGTAAAACCTAGGATATTATTCCCCACCATTTAATTGAATTTTCAGTAATAACCTAATGTAATGTGAAAGGTGTGCATCCTACACTTAGACGAGGCACTATTCATGGCTAGCAATAGCAACTCACTACGATAGGCGGTGCATTCAATCGAGTCTCGTGGAAAGCTTTTCTTTTGTTTTTGGACCGCATCTTCGTTGCCCAAGTGTTAATAAGAAAAAGAGTAAGCTTTTAAGCCCAATTGAAAATATAAAAATAGTATTAAGATAAAACAGAAACTACAAAACCCTCCTTAAAAGCCCAGCCCAGCCATATAGATTTAAGAGTTTTTTATTTGAAAGAAAACATTTTAAAGTAAAACAGTTATTTTAAAAGATTATTGATGCTGTTTAATTTTTAGGGTTTTGTAAATAAACACAAAACAATGAAGACATCATGGACTTCAGCCACGCAATAATGCAAATGATTGACAAAACAAAGAAGATATTGATGATGACAGCAGACCACACTCATGCCATATTCATCGTTTACTTTAGCGCGCTGCATTGTGTGCATGTGCGCCGTTCTAGCACCCCTTGCCTAAGTTGTTTTTGAGATTCATTGCATTAGCAATGCCTTTTGCCTCTAACTACCTTTAAGGCGAGGGTAAAGTTGGAAATTTGTACCAAAGGGTTATATATCACCTTCTAGACATCAACAAATATCAATTTTTGTTTTAATATGATACCATTGTGGTATTTGCCATTTAGTCATATGACAAATTACTAAATAATGGCATCAAATCTAGACACGACAAGAGAAGCAAAAATGTCGTGACCAATGTATCCAACACATCCATAATTACATCTATAATATATTAGGGTTTGTCAATAATACGTCCATGGCAATATCGGAATTCGGAATAGATAACTTACCCTTGCAGGCTGGCCATTAGGGCTTGGCAATGAGCTGGGGCAAAGTTCATCCTTTATACGGCTGGGTAATGCAGGCGGAGTAGGCGTCAGAGGATGAAAGCTGGGGGCAGGAGTACTCAGTGAAGAGCCAGGAGGTGTTGACTCCAATTCATTGTGGATGTCATTGATCTTTTGTAGAAGTTCTTTAAGGTACTCAATTGCATCCCCAAGAATTGAAGCCCTGTCCATCTATTCAAACAAAGGCATGTCAAAACCCAATCAAATTTTTAAAGGCATGTTATAGAGGACTGATCCTAGGATCTCATGTCAATATATATAGGGCAAAATATATCTCATCAAGGAAACAACGAAGAGGAAAAACTCAAATCAGATCAAGTCTGAACAAAATGTAGATAGATAAAACTACAAAATACAATATCACTCAACCCTCTCCAGCTAATGTTACAATTATCTCGGTCTAAACCGGCAGCTTCATTAGCAGTCCTGCAAACTAAGATCAAAGAGAGGTACAAAATAATTGACAGATAGCGATGCCGATCTGCAATCAAATAAGGACAACTAAAAGAATTAATGTTATATTGGCTTACTCTAAAGTGGTCACATAATCTTTACCCAGCTTGTTCCCAGATCAAGTTGGGTATTATATCATATTTCAACGCATTTGAAAATAACCTTCTATATGTAAGGGAAAACTTGAGGAAAAAGGAGACAAGCAAGCAGATTATCAACTTCACATTGCCTTGATAAACTTGGAATTAAAAACAACAAAATATATGAAAGTCCGATCACTGAGAAGAGTAAAAAGCACACATTTAGATGCTCTATAATTGATTCAAAAGGGATCACATTTGGCTCATTAATTAAGAGGGATGAGTGGGGTAAAAATTTCTTACTTTGCTAATCTTTGGAACGACGGACCTCAACATATACAGTCTATCATTGAGCTTCTTCCGACGACGTCGTTCAGCCATCAAATTCTTCGCAGGCATTCCCTTCTTCTTCCCCCTTTTATCCCCACCAGTCACCGCACTGTTCACATTCGTGCTGTTGCCTCCATTCTTGCCGTTCTCCTCCGTCCTCGTATTCTCCGTCAACTCATCGGAATCGTAGTTCAACCCAGACCCGTCAATGCTAGCGTCTTCCACTTCTTCCCAACTACCCATCTTCCTCTTCTTCTCGTTCCAATCTCCAATTTCACTCCTTCCTCCGTCTCTATCAGTATCGTTGTTCGCCAGCTTCTTTCGAAAGGCCACTCTCTTCTGGAAAAGAGTGGGTTGTGCTCCCGACGGAGGTAAAGATTCAAGAGGTCTCAAAATCTTGGGTCTGTTTAGGAATAGCGGTTTTCCAGGGCCTTCCTCAAAACCCCGAAAACCTGCAAAACTGCTTTCGGTTATCTGCGATATAGCTGACGTTGGGACTTGTGGATCTGAGCATAAATTAGGAAGGCTTATCTGGTTGTTATTTGAGCTGAAATCAGTGAAGCCTTGCAGAAGGCTAGAGCTGGAAGCTTGAGGCTCAAGAAATCCGGCATCGCAACCCACATCAAAACCATGGTCCAAAGGATTGTTACTAGGGACGACATTGAGAAGAGACGATAAGGTGGGTTTCGGAGGAAGAAAGTACGGAAGCTGACATGGGTCAAGATTGTTGAAGACGGTGGTAGATGTGGAACACGAAGAGGACGAATCCACTGGGTTCAGCAATAAATTATCTTGGTCGGTGAAGTTGGGAGAGAAATTGATGTCTCTGATAATATCTGGTTGATTTTGGAAACCATTGTTCGCGATGTACCAATCGTCATCGATTCCACGCATGGGTTTGAAAGCACACAGGGAACCCATCTCATCCTTGTTCTGGACAAAACAAGAATGGCTCTGGTTTTGGCTTTTGTCGATGCCGATGTTGGCGTTCACGTTAGCCCATGAAGAAAGAGCAGCAGATTCGTCTCCTTCTCTGTTTTCGTCCATCCAGGCGACGCCGCTTACTCCAGAAATCATTGTGAACTTTTCCAGTGACTGAAGTTTCTGGCTTTTCGTTCGGGAAGAAGAAGAAGAAGAAGCAAAATTAGTTGAGTTGCTGAAGGTGAGAAGGAGAAATAGAGAGTTTAATGGAAGAGGACGTTGCAGAAGGAAGAGGGCATTGGCTTTTTGTAACTAAATTATCTAAGGATTGCGACAAGCAAAGCATTGTCTGCGAACGTTACCTGAGTGCACTGCTTCTCACATCCTGCGAGAAATTTCCGTGCAAAAAGTGTTTTTTCTTTTGCCGATAGTATTTTTTGTGAGCGAACAGTGATTTCTGGTTAGTGTGAAGGTGTGAATGGTGATAGGCAAGCCACTACCCTAGATCAGTCTGGTTTTCGTTAGTGTGATATTTATTAATGTGTGAATTGTGATAGGCAATCGACTGTCCGGATTAGTTTGGATTCGAAAGGATTCAAAACGTTAGGGGAGTTTTCTTTCACTCAAAAAAGAATAATCAACCTCATTAATTATAACTAAAAATAATACGACTGAATATAAAACTCCGTCCAATGCACAGTCACGTAGAACTCTTCTTAATGTTTTGGCAAGTAATGTTAGAATTATGTTGGCAAAAAGGAAGTCATTTGGAATTGTGATTTTTAGCACTTACTAGTAGTATTAATCTATAAAAAGCAGTAATATTTTTGTTTAAATTATTATCTTTTAATACAAACACATATACTATCAGTATTAAATTCTTAAAGGGAATTCTTCTTATTATTGGTTTGCCTGCTATTTATTACATATTTTGATATTATTATGTGTTCAAAGCTTAGGAAGACACATGTGTATTAGTAATGAAATGGCTCAAGATCACTAATATGTGATCGCTTTATTTGTTGGCAAAAAAATCAATTTTTATTAGAAATAACAAGAAAGCTATCTTAAAGTAATTTATTAACAACAAAAATAGGGATCTCAATGAGAAAAATCTATAAAAGACACCTTGTTGCAAGGAAAATTCCTTGCAACAACAATTTTAAACCCACCCTTTTGCATGGGAACACCGTTCCCAAAATGATATGTGTAAGCAAAGATAAAATCATCTCAAAATCTGTAAAAAAACCATCTCGAAGTCCATAAAAACTATCTTGAAATTCGTAAAACCATCTCGAAATCTACAAAATGCCTTGGAATCTGTAAACACATTTCTCCCAACATAGTTTCAAAACAAACACGTACATGTTTGGGAAAACTTTTTCTAACGGTGCACGCAAGTCAATATAAAAAGTATCTCGGTATCCGTAAAAAATCTTGAAACACTTAAAATTATCTCAAAATTCGTAAAATCATTTATGAATTCATAAATCCATTTCTTCCAACGGATCTCAGATACACACATTATATCTGAAGAGGTGGTTTAAAAATATTAAAAAAATAATTCAAATGTAAATTCATATAATTAGTTATCACGATGGAGTTGTAAACAAATTATTTAACGTTAGTATCGGTTTTACGTCATTACGATTTTTGAAGTGGTCTAGATTTAATGAAATTTCATTTCTATTTTTGAGTATATAAGTGTAACATAAATTTAATATTGCTTTTTTTAAAACGTAAAATGAAACCATTTTAATATGATCTCAAGCATGTTTTAGGCTATGTTACTTATCAATAGCGCTGAGTTGTAAAATTGATCCAAACGAAGACATATATTTGAGAAATAATAAATAATGAAATTGGCGGCTCGTAAGGATTATTCAAATTAAGAGATGATTAAAAATATCCAAAACAAAATTCATAAAATTAATAATTACAACTGAGTTGTAAGAAATTCATATGAAATCACGAGGTTGTTTAGATTTAACATATTTAAAATAAAGTTCACAGGGTGGTTGAGATTAACAACAGAAAAATTAGTTAAAACTTCCTGAAGAAGAAGACGTAATTTTAAACAATCTGAGATGTGATTTATAATTTAATATTACCTCTGTAATCGAAACGTAAACTGAAGTCACTTCAACGTGATATCAAAACGCAATTAATTTAGGTCATGTTAACCATCGATAACGCTTAGCCGCAAAGTTTTGATATCTTAGAAACCGAAGATGCATAGTAAGATAAGCATGAAATGAAATAATAGAAATAAAGTTGAGGGCTTGTAATGATGCATTGAACAAATAGAAAGTGAGATAATAGAGAGAGGTTAGTACCCAAGATTAGCAAGATGATGTTTGATCTGTTTAAGAACACAGTAGAAAAGTGTTTTTATGTAAACCGATGTGAACATGTGAAAGAGTTTATCTTGTTTTTACAGAAAATTACTGTTAAACAAGCTTTTAGATCCTCCAAAAGTGTTGTCAAATAGGGTTATCATCTTTATAATGTTGGCCCCAACCTGAAATTTGCAGTTTCTCTGCAAAAAGCTATAAGAAACTTTAGAATGAAGCTTCACCTTTGAAACTGAAAATGTTTTTTGTTTGTTTGTTGTATAAGGCGTACAAAAAGGCTTGTTTTGAGTCACCCCTTTTTGGCTTTATTTCATTTTGGGCAAAACCATTGGTCTTTTCCTACACTCTTACTTATAATGGGTTCGTTTTGAAACACGTTGTGATAAGTAACTTATTTACACAAAAACTTATGGAAAAATAAGATTGAAAATAAGTCAAATTGTAAAAGTTATTTTTGTTTGGGAAAACGGTGGAAGAAGTGACTTATTTATAAAAGTTCATATTTTAGTTTGTTAATAGAAGTAACTTATTCCCACAAGTAACTTATTCCCCTAAGCTTTTCTAAACAGACCAAAAATGTGAACAGTAACTTATAAGGATTTTTGACACTGTGCAACGCACTTATGAAGATTGAAAAACGTTTTCAAAGAGACCCAATATTTTGTTGTGTACTTGTTTGGAACCTCATTTTACATTATTGACACTTTCATGTCTCATAAGTCCCTATCATTGCCTAAACAAAAGGCTCGCCACTAGGGGTGGGAAAAGGTCAGGCGGCCTGTGGTCTGGCCTGCAAAAGCCTGAACAGGCCAGGCTTTTACAGGCCCAGGCCCATGCCAAGGCCGGCTGCCAGGCCTGTTTAGCCTATCAGGCCGGCCTGTTTTTTTTAAATATTATTATTACATTTAGATTACATACTAAAATTTCAATGTGTGTGTTATATGGTACTAGTGCAATAGTTGACATGCTTTTTAATTTTTTTAATAAAAGTGTTTAACAGGCCTGTATACAGACCACAGGCCAGGCTCAGACCAAAAAATTGGTCTGTATACAAGCCACAGGCCAGGCCAGAATCCACCCAAACAGGCTAGGCCTATTTAGGGTGGAGCCTGACCTGATTTGACCTGTTCCCACCCCTACTCGCCACAGTCAATTTGATCCTATGAGGCAACATTTCAACCATCTATGCCATTTAGTTTCTCGAGTAATGAAAATACGAAATTTAAAATCCAAAACATTTATACAGAATGATTACTGTTAGGTCGCTTTCTTCCAATGCAAAAGAGGAGCATTTATGGTTATTTTTTTAAAAAGAAAACAGAAAACAGCAGAAAAATAGACGTATTAATAGCACTTTACTCTATACTCATCTCGTGGTCCAACATGGTGGATCCATGTGTCTTAGTTTTTTTCTTCTTTTTATTATGTACAATTTAATGTTTGAATTAATTTATTTTAAGTCATTTTACTTTTTTTAGTATTTTAAATGATTTTACGCATTATATACATGCCTCATGCTGTTTTTACAGTCTAAGCTGGTCTTGAGTGATGATTTATATTATATTGTCAAAACCACCAATAGTAATTTTTTTAATTATAAAATGACCAAACTGGCCTTACCAGGAAACCGGTTCCACAATCTCAAAATGTGATTCTAAACTCGTTTTTGGCCCAACGTGTGTGTGCAACAAGGAGAAAATAAGCAACTAACCAACAAGGCATCGGTTGATACGATGAACGGTCACATAAAATACTTGTCGGAAAGGGTGAAAATACCGCATTAAAGTCTTGAACAATATTAGTTTTTAAACTCAGAATAGCTTGGTAAAACTCGGGCTCGTTTGGAAGTCTTTTTCATAATAGTTTTTACGGATTCAGAGATAAAATTTAGCAAATATGAATATTTGGACAAAATTTAGGTTTTGAAACAAAATCTAGATTATAGGAAGTAAAATCAAATAAGTAAAAAATAAGTATTATTTTATGAAAGTTTCTTGAATAATAGATAACTCCAACAAAAACTGGGGATACTTAAAAATGGAAACAAAATCACATATTCAATTATTTCGACAGTTATATTTTTTTTAGTAAAAATTAGAATTTAAAAACAAGAATGATATGAAAAAAAGAAGGTGAATGTAATGTGATAATAATAAAGTCAGAAGGATCTCGTGAATGCTTGGGCTTTTGGGTCACCGCAGTTACTGCACCACGTATCCGTAAGTTGTTTTCCAATGTGTTAACATAGTTGACATAGATATGTATAAAAAAAAAAATAAATGACATAGATGGTAAGGAACGAGCTCAACTCTTATAAGGAGGTGAGTTCAATTCACTCTACTGTTATGAGGACTTTTTTGATAGACGATCTCGTAAGTCCCTTGTAAGTGCTTAAATAGCCCAGGGGCTATGTCTTAACTTTAGTGGGAGACTGATGCCGAACCCATCTAAACTTTTATGTATAAAAAAAATCATTTGTATCTAATCATCTATTTGCCTAATTGTAAAAGTGGTAGAAAAGTTTTTTATGGTTTACGAAATAAATAAGTGGATGAGATTATTTTAATTTATAAAAAACATTGTTAAACGTTTACTTAGAGAGTTTAAACGCTCTTCCAAATAAGTACCATATATTTATCCCTTCATTTAGGGGAATAACACATTTCAATATTGGATAATTATATTTATCTTATTCTAAGTAAAAATGTGATAAAATTCAAAAATATGAAACCTAAGTTGACTACCTGCTGCTAATTGTAACTGTATAATTGTGTCACGAAATAACCTAACTTTAAAAAATATATATAAAGTACGGGGAAGAGAAAATACAGAGGTAAGAAAAGGAGTATTATAGTATTTTTCTTTTTCATAACTCAATACATGATTAGCTTTATTTAACGACATACTTGATAAAACTGCACAACTACATTCTTAACTAATATTTATTTTTTAATTCGCGTGACATGGTTGAACCGGACTTTTTTTTTTTTTTGAGACGGACGATGAACCGGAGGAGGGAGACGTGAATGAATGAGAAGTAGGGCCCACTAAATGAAGTTTATACTGGGAATCCATGTGTGATTCTGGACCCCAATTGAATGCAATGCTCAGATCAGACTGGTGGAGATGAATGGGGGAGTATCTTTGTATTGATAAGTTGTACTTACAAGGGACTTCCAATGCATTACCTTTAAATATTTTAATAAATAACAGTTACGTAAAAAACTAACATTTAAAATTAGTTAAAAATAATGACGGTGTAAGAGATTTTTCTAAATGTGTATTTATTAATGAAGATGATGATAGGGAAAATATGAGAGGTAACAAGTGGAAAAAAAGATATGAGAAACATGGAATCGATTTATGCTAAAAAGGGAAAAATTAAATTTTTAGATAAAGATGAATTGTTGCTTTTATAAAGGATCATGCCAACCAAAGAGAATGTTGCTTTTAAATACGAAATATTTCACAAAAATCAAGAAAAACATTTACTATAACACATGTGAGCAAAATTTTTCAGTATAATAATACATAGAGGGTAAAATTATACATTTGTATTAAAATTTAACAAGTTAACTTGTAAGTAGGATGAGATAGAATCTTCCTATCTTGTAAAGAGTATGTTTGTCACATTGTTAGGGAAACATCATTACACATGTACAGAAAAAACCGCTCTCATATGTTTTAAGTTACAAATCATAACCCATTGTCCGTGGGTCTAATGGTAATGATTCTGCCTTCTCACCAAATGGGAGGAGGTTCGAACCCCCACCGCGGCGTTTGGGGAAGCATCCTAACTTCTGTATGCTTAAGTAAACGTATGAGGGTAATTGACGGCTCGTCCTGCCTAATATTGGTATGACTTAAGAGAAAGGAAGATTTCGTCATGCCTTTAACTTGTGGGTGAGCCCAACCCCTGTCTAAAATTTTAGTAACGAAAAAAAATTACAAATCATAAATCACTTTAGGAAAAATCAATTGGATTAATATCATTAATGCAAGGGGACAGATAACAGCAGAGGAGTACAGGGATATGAGCATCATATATCACAGGCTCATAAGTGGCCATCGGGAAAGAAGAAGGCGCACACTCCCAATTTATTGCTCATTCACTAACCTCGTGACCTTCACTGCTCCGTCTTAATTTCTTCTCCATATCCTGCATATTTACAACACATTTTTTATTTTATTTATAACTCCTTTTGTTATATTTCTTATATAAAAATTATAATTTTATCATTCATTTATTGTATATTGATTTTGATCCCATATATTACAGTGGATGCTAAATAAGGATAAACTTATAAAGTTGATGAATTTCAAGACGGAATTGATAATGTTTAATATTTTCATAAGGGAAATATTGCGAGATTAACACATATATAAATAGGAATAAAGAAGTAATCAGCGTTACCATGCCGTATTTCAGATTCCTTACATCAACATCCCAAATGATTATTCATCAATCTTAAAAGTTCCTAGGCATCCTCAAGCTGTTCCCTAAAATTATTCATCTGCATTTACAAGTTTTCTCCAAAATTGACCTCTTATATATGCTTTGAGTTCAACATCACTTGCAAGGTGTGATGAGCATACAAATTCAAACTCCCCATCCCTTTGTTTTTGTTACACTACTATCGTAGTCTCTCTTGTCCCTGCCATATCATGCATTCTTGAAAATTTTGCCAATGGCTTTAATAATATGAAAATCTCACGTAATGACGTTGAATATTAGGTTGGGAATCGTGCTTAGGTCAAATTAGTGGGCCCATTTGGTAAAAGTGGTGGAAGGTATTTTTACGCAAGTCAAGGTAGGTATATGAGATGAGTTTTATCTTAACTGTAGGAAGTTTTGGTTGAAATTGTGTTTATGGGTCAATATGAGAAAGGCCCAATAGGCACTGTATTTTTGTATGCGTGATAGAGTCTGAGTATATATATACTTGTAGCAGAGCAATATGTGACTGTATTGTATTCTCTTGTCCATAATGAAAATGACCATAGAATTATTCAGTAATTATTTTGTGTGCTCTGTCAGTTAACATGGTATCAGAGCTTAGGTTCAAAACCATCATCATCCATCAGGCTAAAAACGAAGAAAAAGACCCAAGATTCCAGCCATTAAGCAAGAAAAAGGTTGCAGTTTTGGGCCCGCTGAAGAAGAAACCGAGACCCAACCCATGCACCTTTGGAACCAGTGTCAGAAAAACAAGGAAAGCAAACACCAAGGGTCCAGGCACGATTGAACCCATCTTCTCTCAGGAATGAAACCCTCCCTTTCCTTTCTTGGTGCGAAAATGGTGAAGAAGAACACCAAGAAGCTGAAACGAGCCAGCAAGGGAAAGCCGAAGGAAGGATATTCAAAGATTCCCAAGGCAAATGGAAGATCACCAAAAAAAAA
>JANTPZ010004819.1:0-14666 GCA_025593235.1 Vachellia pachyceras | reverse complement strand
AGAACTTGGGAGATCCCCAGCCTGCGTCGTATGATTAACGGGATTAAAAACGAAATAAGGATGGTTTCAAGAGGGCGTTATCTGATTCTTTGGCTCTGCTTTGCAGAGATATCTTTTTTTATTATTATTTCATTCATAGGCCTGATCAATTTTTTTCCCAATAAAAAAGTTTTGTTGAGTTGAGTCTCGGAATTCATTAGAGTCAAGAGCACGCTTTCAGATTTAGAGAATGTTTATAGATGACGAAGAATGGAAAAAGCAAAGTCACCAGAGCTGGAGAAGATGACGGAGACGACGAGCGCGCGAAAATATTATCAGCGCATCTTCACCCCATTCGAATGGGGTGGAGATGTCACCATATATATAAATATATAATTAATAAATATGTATTAAATATATATAATTAAATATTAGATAATAAAATATTAAATAATAAATATAAATAATTTAAATTTTTTATTAATAAATACTTATATTTATTTTAAATAATAAATATAAATAATTTAATTTTTATTAATAAATACTTATATTTATAAAAAACACTTTAAGGGTAATATAGTCATTTGATACAATTTTCCTACTCTCTTTCCTACACTTTTAACCCAACCAAACAAAAATTTTTCCATCAACCTATTTTCCATTCCAGTGCGAACCAAACAAAAATTTTCCTTTCCATTCCATTCCATTCCCTTCCCTCTTATTCTTTGAACCAAACGGGCCCTAATAAGTTTTAATCCTTACTGGAATTCAGCCATTGGAACAAGAGAACTGGGGTCGGGTCTGATGAAAAACATACTAATAACAAATAAGTTTTAATCCTTAATGAAATAAACATCTACGTTTAGTACGGATAATGTTTCAAGCATGGCTACATTCAACAAGAAGAAGATACACGTCTCTATTGTCAGCTCCATCTATAAACATAAATTAACTGTATAATAAACAATCTCAGATTTTGTGACTCAAGGGACAGGTGTGGACCTCGCCTTTCTACGAGATTAAGATGGCCGTAAAAAAGCTATTTAATAAAAATATGTGTATCTAATAACGAATCATAAAATATTATTGAATTATATTTGAATACTAAAAAATAGATTTAACTCCAGTTATATGAATCTTCTTAACCCTCAAAGTATGTATTGACCAGTCTCCTTGAAACACATCGAATCCGTTTCCCTCAATCCAGAGGTTAATAATCATTTTTGACCCGCTATGCTTCTTGAGCAATTTTCAACTATAATTGATGGAGAAAACGAAGATCAAAACTGAACTTGTAACGTTGAAGCATTTGTTTGAATGCTCTCAAACTCAATACATACATTGATCTGTGAGGGACCAAAATCCTTCAAAAATTCGGATTCCATGATCTCTCTTCCCTCAAGTTTCACAGGAATCCCCATCTCACTGATTTAATGAGATGTCATGTTCAGAAAGCACACTCTGTGTTTCACTAGACATCTATACATGCAATCCAATCGCCCCTCAACACCGCACATGCCATCGATCAATTCCTCCAAAACTTTATGTGCTTCGTTGCTTCTTCCTTTTCCTATCAGGGAAAACAGGGTAACTTCATTCGTATTCCTCTGCTCCTTCTCCGATGAAAATAGTCTGGTGGGCTTTAACTTCGAGATCAAGGAGGACTCTTTGGTTTTTAGCCTCGGTGTCGACAAGAACAAGAGAAGAGAACGTAATACAGAAATAGTGACGCTGACTGCCTCTTTTAGAACTCGAGCCACAAATATCAGGTTCTGGTCTTGACCCATCTCAGAATAGGGGCTAACTTTGATCTCCACTAGCTTCATTGCTCCCAGCTGTTTCGCGATCTCCTTCTTCGCCTTCTTCCTGAAGCTCACATGAGCAGATATGCTGCTTTCAACGGTAGGATCTCCCCGTCTTCTTCTTAGAGCGTACTGAAGTTTTAGTAGATGTTCCCTGAGAACCAATAATAAATCCCTCGCAGCCCCACATGCATCTAACAATGTGACTGACCCACACAGTGCCTCTTCTATCATTTTCCCTTGCTGGTATCTCAGAAGAGCTTGTTGGGTCTGGGAAGATTGGAGGAGTTCCTCCATGCAATTGTACAACTCTGATAGAACAACTAGATCATTCTGAATCGTCTCTGCTTCCAAATGGCTTGAAATAGATCTCTCCTGACCTGGTTTTAAGTGGTTTAAAAGTGCTTGAACTCTCTGGGATAATGGATGTATTCTGGTGGGCAAACTAATGGACCTAACAGGTTGATGGGAAGAGGGAATTGTGGAAGTGAGTTCCATCTTTTTCTTTGCTACGGATAGAAAGTTACTACAAATGCTTGAAATGACAGTGGTGGTTCGGTCTACATATATAGGGGGAACATGTTAAGGACTACGGAGAAATTTAAAATGCGTCACTTTTGTGCCTGCCCAACTGTTTGGTATAATGTGCATGTGAAGGTAATGTGGATCTCCCTGCGTTTCTGATGGCTTTGTAACGTCTTCAGCCAGCAATCGGTTAACTTTAGTCTTTTTATTAATCACGTAGTCTTAAGATGGGAGTACCGGCGTGCTTGTTGAGAAAAAAAGTGTGGTAAACAGAGGATACAGCGCATTGCCGGTACATGCTTTGTTGCTTCCCCTCAATATCCATCAATAATTCCATTTTCTCAACCATAACTGAATAGTATAACATATGTTTAAATGGTCATGTGTATAATTGAATTTTTTTATCATAATAGCTGCTAAAAATTCCAATTTATGCCTCCATTCAAATGATTTGGAATTTAAATAATCCTGGCTGGCTCAAAAAACTGTAGAAGGTTATAGCCGAAAGTTTACATCACAAGCCTGGAATCTATAAGCTTGCTTTAAGGTTATGAAGGGGACAATTGAGCAATGTTCAGCTCAAATTGCTATTTTTTTTTTCTGGGTCATGTGGCTGCATAATATGAATAATGGAAACCATGAGGTGTCGTAATGGGAGCAATACGTTCTCTGTTATTATTGGAGCGACAAGGCAGCAATGGATACAGTGCAAGATCTACAGCAGCAATGGATACATTGGGAATTGTTATGTTAGCGTCACAAAAGCATTACAGGATAGATGTTCTGTTACTTGCGTTGGATGGCTGATGACTTGTGTCGAGAGGGAAAGGCTATTGAATTAGGAACCAACTCAAGAGGGACAGGGGCATGCATTGGAATCACATGATCGTTGTAGGTGAGAACTTTGATTCTCCTTGTCTGCTGCAATTTTCTGCCTGCATCTGTACGTTAAAACCACTTTATGATTCAAGATCAATGTACCTAAGACACCGGATTAGGATTAGAAAAGTAAAACTTAAAGCCCGTTTCCCCGGAAACATTGTGTGTTTGGGAACTCCGTTAGGAGAATAGAGTTTACAGATTCCGAGGCATTTTGTGGATTTCGAGATGGTTTTACAGATTTCAAGATGGTTTTTATGGATTTCGAGATAATTTTTACAAATTTTAAGATAATTTTTATCTTGGCAAGCGTACCCGTTGGGAAAATAGCTTCCCAAACAGGCACATTGAAGAAAACAATGTCTTGCACCTCCCCCCCCTCCCAAAAAAAAAAAAATCACGTTGTACCGCCTCACTTGAGATTATTTTAATTTGTTCATGGTGTTTGGTGGGTGTATGTTATATATGTATTCTTGGCTGCTTGCAGCACCGTAAATAATTAATAACCTAATTTGCCAAAAACGATGCACTTTCTCGGTTAGTCTATTAATCCAAAAGATGTCATGTTCTGGTAATATGAGCTTCACGGGACATAATTAGGAAATTGGAAGCGAGAGGGAAGTGGTTGTATTGTTGTGGAGTGTGCAGTGTATTGGTAAGGTAGGAGTGAGGTTTTTGCAGAATGCATGAGACTGTCCTGTCTAACAACAACGGAAACACCAGCGTCATCTCCATATGCTGCATTATGAGCATCACATGCTGCCTCCTTATTTAAGATAAAAGGGACAAATTCTGTGGCAGAGAATGGGCGTGAGCTAGTTGGCTCCCCTGGCTGGAAGCAGCTCATCGGAATAATAGGCTTACCCAGAAACTTGAGTACTTTGTTATCACTTACCAGGCATTTTTGCTTCTTCTGGTTATTGGATTGCTAATACGAGCATTTTAATTAAATCTATTTCATCATTCGGTGGACCATGAGATGCGTAAACTTACGAAGGTGGTAATAATTAACTTGCTACAAGGCCGGGTGTAGAAAAATGAAGCAGCATCGGAAATGATGGAATGCAAATTTTTAACATGGATATATAAGCGAAGCATGCGTAGGAGTCACTCAGAAGCTTACTGTCTCGGAAAAGAAGAAGAAAAAAGAGAGAGAGGCATCAAATCTACGAGAGAGTGATGCGGCAGAGATGGGAAAGAAGCTGATGGGTCAATAATTAATGAATTGAGAATTAAAATTTATAAAATGTGAATGGGAACAAAAAGAGCGATGCTGGTTGGCGCTTGCATTAATAGGTGAGGATCAAGTGATGGAAGGCGCATTGTATTAATTAATACATAACCAAAACCGACTTTTACTGGATTCCCGTTCCACGTGGGTAGGGTCGGGTCAACCTCTTGTGATCTTTTGCTCGCTGTGTTGCATCACTCAGCTTCAATACCTCTCCCTAAACGTACACTCACCACTCTGGTCCCAATTCAATTTATTTATAACCAGAATAACTCCGCCTCCGACTCCAATTCTTTAATAAAGTTTAAAGGGGGACATTTAAACTTATATTTATATATTTGTTGATAAGAGGCAATGGGAGACGCGGTAAAGAAAGGACGATGGAGATGTGTAAGTAATAAAAGAAGATAAGAACAGAGGGATGAAAGGATGATTGAAATGCTTTGATTACTGAGTCGGTTCCACATGCATACTTTATTCCAAATACTGTTACCATAATGAGATCATGGGCTGCGCAACTCGGCCTGCGGAGTAAATAATAAATAGTACTACTGTCCAGGCTGTGATGTTGTAGCTGTCCAACTGATCCTGGGATGTACAGAATCAACAATCTCTCCCACCAATAATGAAGAGATTTGATTATCAATAGGAGCAGAGGTTCCAGCCGCTGTCCACCGTTTGATTCAATCATCAAATGAATGAATGGAAGCAGCTGAAGTGAAGAGTCAAATGATATGATATGATTACTGAGTGGGTGGGTTTGGATTCATCAGGACAAGTCGGAGCCATGCATTGGTTGTGCATCAACTCCGACGACGGGGAGATTAAAGCTGAGCTAGGCGCGTTCATTTACTATTAATATATACCAGTATGATGGATCATTAACATCCATCCAACCATCCATCCCTGTGCTGGAGGGAGTGAACAAGACGTGTTATGCCTACACAGTTTGCTTCATTAGGAGAGTTAACAAGTCCAAATTTATATAAGGCCAGACCTCCGTACATTAATTCAGATGTATTACTATTTACAGTGTGTGTATATATATTTACCTTAAATATTGTACGTGGGCACATGCTCAACTTCAAACAGAGACTTCCTCGTGTGTGTACTGTATACTTTTTTTGTTGTTGGGTCCTCCTTTGTCGTCTCCTTCAAAATGATGAGTGCTCCTATTCCCAGGCTCACTTTCGGGTGCAAAACGGAATTACAAAATGTACCCAAAATAAGGAAATGTGGCACCACGCTTTGCTTGAGGAATGGGGATTATGCGTCTAAGGGCGGCGGGCTAGTCTTTTAAAAGATGATAACTAGTTTCTTACGACCTGGGCTTCTATGTTCTAACATCTACCTACAATACTATTGAGCAAAGGGATCCGTAAGGTAGAGGTACTGAAAAAACTAAACCCATTCATTTCGTATAAAATACATGAAGAACCAAGAGAATAATACAAGAATGGCCGATCGAGTTCAGAGGATGTTGAGGATACAGAAGGGTGGCTGGAAGTTGAAGGAAAAAGACAGAGCAAAAGGTTAAGAATGCGAGGAATACCTGTGGATGCTTTCCCTAACCCTGAGCCGATCGAGTCACGGAAGTCCCAACTACGCAAAGATACATACAAAAACGACAAAAGGCGGCTGCTAAATATAGGCCACACTCTGCCATCACACAGGATGCCGCCTAGCTCCTTCCTCTCCCTCTCCGTCTCCACACACACACCTGTTATATGATGGTGAGCGTGAGCCTCAGCCATGCATGTGGACAGGAAAGGAATAGAAATGAAGGGATAAAATTAAAAGGTGACGACTTTCTTTCCCTTATCTTAAAGGAACTACCTGTTCGCGCAGTCGTGCCGTCCTTGCATATTCAGTAGTCTGGTCATTTTCAGATCACCAAGAAGAAAGTCAGAAAGGGACACACGGGCTTACAGAATCCAACCCCTCTTTATAAAGGGTGCGGAGCTATGTCTCGATGACGGAATGTGAATAATGTTTATTCCAAAATCAATTCAAAGGCATATATAAGTGCAGCATGAATATGCAAATGCAGGCTGAAGTCACGGTCACTAACTCATCATCATGCACTATCGCCGATTATACGTATCCGTGATGGATGACTCCATTGAACATCTTTCGTTTTCACCTTGAATATTTGCTGGTAGGATCTAGTTGAAGAAAAACCAAAGTTAATTACATCTGATGGCTTGGAGTGCATCACCGGCATGTTATAATACTCAACGGATATTGATAGGTTTGATCATCAGCGGATTCTGTGGGTTGCTCTAATTTACGTGTCATGCCTTGTTTGGATCCCAGGTCGTCAGAGGAACTTGCGTTTACAGTTAAGAGGGGGAGATTAATTATATAATTGATGGGTGATTAAGAGGAGACGATGGGCCGAGGGTTCGTGCACATTGGGGCCCAGCAAGCCCTGTGTCACTGGCTTAACGTTTACTTGATGAAAGTTCCGTGCGGCCTAACAAGTTTTACTCAGACTTAGGCTCGTAACTCGCTAGTAAGCCTTCCAAGACTTAACTTAGTTAAGAGAACTAAGGAAGTCTAGAGAGAGAAACTAGAGAGATGAAGAACTTGAGAGAATGCTTGAATGCTTTCAAATGCTTGGTGGTTTACAAGTGAACCCCGCAGAAGTATTTATATTACTTCACCTCCTCAATGAACGGTGGAGATTTATTCGATCCAACGGCCGATATCAATCTTCCAGAATCCTCTCCTAAGATATTTACACATGTGAAAAATGTATGGAGAACTCTAGAATATCCTAATATATACACGTGGTCTAAAAGAAATCTAGAGATTTCTATAGTTATGTAGACCATGACACCTGGCACTCAATGATAAATGTAATCTTCACCTCTGGCTCAGTTTTGCGAAGACAAATGAATTAAAGGGGAGGGGAGGGGAAGCATGAAGGAAGCTCCGCCTGCCTGCCCTGCCAATTACGTGCCTTTGACGCCTATCGTTTTCTTGGAAAGAGCGGCCACTGTGCACGCTGATAAGCTATCCATCGTCTACGGTGATGTCAGGTTTTCGTGGAAGCAAACCCACGCAAGATGCCTCGGCCTCGCTTCTGCTTTGCTCAACCTCGGCATCTCTCACCTCGATATTGTAAGCTCTTTACACCCCAACGACCTCCGGTTTTTACTGCTGTGTGTGTGTGTGTGTGTTGGGGGGGGGGGTGTGTTTAATTATATATGGTTTATATATTGCCCAGCTAAGCTAAGCTTATCCCAATTATACGCCGGTTAATGGAAACCGGGAAAAATATTAGCACCACCGAGCGTGTGAAGTCAGTGACAAGGTTAGTTTTAACACGCAGACGCACACACGCGCGCGCGCGCTAAAGGGTTTATGGTTTTGTTCATCAGCTGGGCCCGTAATTCAGATGCTTTTCGTATAAGCTTCCCGCGCATGATTTAGATGGAAGAACCTGGTGGAAACTTGAAGGCGTGACGGGGGCATCAAACAGAACGATTTTGCAGCGTGGGTAGGATGCAGAGCCGTTTACGGCGGAGGGAGAAAGAAGATATTGTGTGTGTGTGTGTGTGGTGTGAACAAGATTTGGCAGTGGAAGGCGTATGAATGATGGTATGAATGTGTAAAGATGGATGGCGATGAGATCTGAGAAAAAGAATGGAAGGAAAGCGCGTACACGTATAAGCAAAGGCGGCCATAGTTGAAAAATGGGAGCCGGGGCGGACAAAACACGTTGCCCACATACGCTTACAAAATATTCTAACGGCACAATTCTATAATCTCTCTCCCTCTCTCTCTCTCTCGCGTTGACGGACGTGGTGTTGTTGTATTATTTGGTCAGTCTCTCCACCGCAGCTTACGGCACGCTGGCTACCTCTCATTTGGAGTCAATGGTCTCCTCGTGTGTCATCTCCCTTTTCTAGCTATTTTACGCACATTCAATTCATTTTCTGTGCAATCTCTACCCCACCGAATAATAATTACAATACATAAACTTACATATACTTGATAAGAAGCAACATAAACGTATGTTTACTACTGACACAATCTTTTTTGGGATTTAATTGCGGTGATTGAGTTCTAAGTAATTAATTATGTTGGCCAAAAATCTGTCATACATGACAGATGTTTTGGGGAAAAAAGTGGGTACGTATAACAACATATAAAAAACCTAGTATGAGGTATGTAGATTGGGGTTTCTTGCTTTTTAGTTCATTAGTTTTTACTGGTGAGTATGGTGCTATGCTATCTCCCATAGGTCTAATGGAGATGTCAACCCTTAAAAGAAGTGGCAAACTAAGGTTTGCATAAACTAATGGAAGATTTCGGAAGAAGCATATGTTTGGGGAAAGTTGGTAGATACGGTGGAATGGTGATTGTGAAGCATGTGCTGGCTGGGAGAAATGGTGGCCTATGAGTGGTCCCCTCCAAATTACAGAGCGCGTTGCTCACGTCAGCTTGTATGCGTCAGCACCCTTCTTCAATTAAACAAAAACGACTCCGGCCCGACCCTGCCTTTTTTTTTTTAATATCTCCCACCAGTCAAATAATCCATCTGTTTCTTACATGATCCACCCAAAATAGAAAACATAAATAATAGCACTTGCCATCCTGTCTAAACATTAGTTTTTCAATATGATTTATAATATAGGAGAAGTATTGAGTTTCTATATGGGCCGGGTGATAACGCAAGGTTGAAACTTGAATGATCACAAATCCCGTTCAGCGTGAATCACGTTTCTGGTGGTGTCCGTGAATAGAGGAGTTATTGGGAAGCATCTATAGCGGAAAGTTAAAACTCAACCACAACACAACTACCCACTCAAATATCGAATTACTTGCTTTGTCCACACTCCACAACATCCTCCCCACCCAGCTGGTATGCTACACATACTGCTAACTCTGTCACTATCTCCAACGAACCGTTGTTGTTTGCGTTTGGCACCGCCTCTTACAGATACGCACCATGTCACTCCCTTATTTATCACTATCCCATTTCCCCTCTCTTTTAATTACCACCGCCTTGTTTTTACAGTGCCTGTTTGAAAATGCGATATAAAAGTACTTTTAGGCAAATCAAAGTAAATATATAAAAGAATTTATCTCATTTTGATAAAAAATACTGTTGAACATACGTTCAACCTTTACAAACAAACACATGATATTCCTTCTTCCCCCATTGCCATTACGTTTCATTACCCTATCCCCTCTCCTCGCTTCTCACACTAATACTTCATTCGATGATTATCACTCTCATCAGCTTATCCTCCTCCCTATTGCATTGCATATTCTCAATTTAGAGCTTGGGTTAGAGTATTTTTCAAAAATGAAAATATGTGACTTTCTAAATGAAAAGATGTGATTTTTTTGAAGGATGTGTCCTTATGAATTAATTAATTTATAAATTAATTAGTTTATTTGAAGGGGTGCGTAGGGGGTTGTAATTCTAATCATGTATCCCTACTCAAAGGTGCTTTACAACATCATCAAAAGTGACGATATTGTCATTATGGGTCAGGTTTACCTTCATGTGTTCCCAACTATGTGGAAGTGACCTGATTACAGCCTGCACCTGCTGTTCATCAGTCAATGCGTTCCAGCTTCTTGGAGCTCCCTAATCATGTTTGACATATCTCGCAGGTGTTGCTTCATGGGTGTATTACCCCAAAGCTTGTATGTGTCAAACTTAATTGTTAGCCTCATAAGTTTAGTGGTTGAAGTTCCACCAAACCTTTCTCTGAGGGCCGCCCACATGGCCACCCACATAGCGTGTCCAGTGGGATGTTTCTCATACTGGCACATTAGGTCATTCTCCATTGTGCTCAGCAAGATGATTCTTGCAA
Organism: Vachellia pachyceras; assembly: GCA_025593235.1. Taxonomy (NCBI): domain Eukaryota; kingdom Viridiplantae; phylum Streptophyta; class Magnoliopsida; order Fabales; family Fabaceae; genus Vachellia; species Vachellia pachyceras. The sequence goes on along the minus strand of JANTPZ010004819.1, from coordinate 4,413 downwards.
TGTTGTTTTTCTTTTTTCCATGACTGGTATAATTTTAGGTTCCTCCTGTGCTGGGTTGAAGTCCCAGCTTCAGGTTCCACCAGAACAATGGTCAGTGGCTCAAGGGCATCTTGCTCTTCCAATATATACTGCACTTTCCGGTGCCAGATGTTCCAATTGTCACCGTTCAGCTTATCCCCTTTGTTCAATTCGGCAATAATATCTTTTGTTGCCATTTCCAAATCTGACGTGATAAGTTATTGTGTTAACAAAATATTTTTTATAATGCTGAGTTTCTAGCGTATATGTATAGAACATCACAGTATACAATGTCTTGTACTTATATAATTCTTGACAAGTGGATAATTTCATCGCTAGATTTACGATCAGGAGAATACGTTTGTACCTCCCATCACATAAACATTAGTAACTACATTATTTTCTTTCAGGAATTATATAAGCACTCGTTAATCGCTAACTTTCAGAAATCTCATCTTCCAAAAACTCCCACCTATAAAAAGGTGTATAATGCTGACACATTTAATTAAGTACAATAAACATTGATAATGATTTGCAATACGAAACATTTCTTATTTCATAATTCATAAAGGCTTAACAGTACTTCACATCTTGTTCTGAAATCATAAATACATCAATAAGAGAAATAAGTGGAAATATAACAATTCAAAGGTGCAATTTAACTTTAGACATTTGCAACACAATAGTCGATGATTTGTTTCCTTAGTCTTCTAAAGTATTGATTCTCGTTCAGCATAAATCTCTTTGTTCTCTTTACTGTGTCAACCCACATGGTTGTTAAGAAGGTTAAAGTGAATGTGCCCGCAGCTCTGACTGCCTCACGATACTTGATCATGACATTCACATAAAATTCTGCAGTCTTATTATTAGTTTGTTGTTGGCATAGTTAGCAATGATGCCATAAATGATTTTTATATTCTTGGATCTGGCTGTTCTCATTGCATCATGCTCGGTTATCGTCACAACCATGGCGGGAGAAAAGGGTTAGTCGACCTTCTCTTCATTACTTTAAGGTTTATAATTAAATGAGAACGAGGATTTAGGACCTAGGTCAGAGTAAACCTCATGTGATACTTTGTGACTCTGCTCAACGTTTTGCTCAGGATCCTCATTTGGATCCTCTTCAAAATCATCTTGCAGATTCTCCTGAGGCTCTTCCTCAGGATTCTCTTCTTCCAGGTCTTCCTTAAAATCCTTTTGAACTTGTTCAGGATTCTCATTAGGAATATTGTCATCCATGTATACAAAGTGCACTGGTCCATAAGACAGTGCTTCAATGTTATCTGAGATTCTTCACTCATTTAATTTTCTTAAAAAAATGAATTTAAAATCACTATTTCGAAGAAATTTTCAAGAAATCTTAAGCTAAGCACTGATTTTCATCAAAAACAGATCCTGAATTGCTTGTAGGAAAATGATATATCAAAATGAAGATATTGAATTTTAGGATTTTTAGGAACAAACTGCGTCTCATTTGGAGGTCTCAGGCTGTCACGCGCCTCAAGAAGATCAAATACCGAAAATGGATGAACCCCACTCTCGAGTGTGGCGCGTGCAGTACACGCACCGCCTTCCCGCCATCAGAACGCGACACGCGCCGAACCACCGTTCTCCACTCGCCATCATGGTTATGATGAGGTAGTCCATGTGTCCATTGGATGTGTCACGTGGCCTCACACGCCACATGGCCTTTTTTCCTTTTTTTAATTATTATTTTTTAAATTTAATTTAAATTTAATTAATTAATTTTTGTTTTTTTGGACTGGGCCTCTTTGGCCCAGCTCCCTTTTTGGTTTTTTTTTCCGAATTGGGCCTCTTTGGCCCAATCCAATTTTTTTTATTGGGCCTCTCTGGTCCAACCCAAAATTTTTTTCTCGGATTGAGCTTCTTTGGCCCAATCCATTCCAGGTCGGGTTAACCTACCAGCTTCTGACCCGAATCGCTTCCCTAAGCCGTCGCCTCCCTTTTTTTTGTAAAACAATTAGAAATGGTTCAAAGCGGATTCGAACCCACGACTTCGGCGTTGCGAAACGGTCGCCTGACCACGCAGGCTGGTGGCGCCTTTTGCGGATCAAATAACCGAAAAAATATTTAAATAATCGAAAAACCATTTTCCAGCTGTCGGGTTACCTTACCCGGTTTTCCGCCGCACACTGTTCGCCGCCGCTGTTACTATTAATTCAATGCGTTTTTCGGCCATATCTTCGCCGTCCGAAGTTCGTTTTTCACATTCTAGGTGTCCATTTCATCATTTCGACGAGATCTACACAATGGAACACTTTTGGAGCCTAATTCTTTCTCTTTTTCTAAAAATGTGATGGAATTCGTAACTCATTTTTCTTCCGTAACTCCGTCATTCGGTGTTCGTTTTTCGCGTTCTTGGTCTTCATTTTCTCATCTTGAAGAACTCTACACTATAAATATATTTTCTAAGCCTAAAGACGTCGTATTCTGAGAGCCTAGATCCGGATCTCTGTTATTGGGTTTCGTTTTTCCCGTTTTATTTTTTTCGTTTTTATCGTTTCGGTTTAGAGGCATATAATTTCAAACCATATATACACACACTTGAAATCTGAACCAAAAAACGATACGTCATACTATACAAGAAAGCAAGAAATATACATACACATATATCTCAATTGAACATGCTCGTGGAAATTCATGCTTGAACAGTAAGGGAATTACCACAAAACATGTATGATAAGCAAGAGATCACAATAATGGACATACTTTAATCATACATAAATCTTCATGATTAAACTAGCAAAAAGTTCATATCTGTGTGGAAGAGAAATGCCTCAGGAACCTAATAGCTCTAATACAACTGAAGGATTTATGGCGTACCTGGAGATGCCAAATTACGAATTTGCATATATGCACACGGAATTCGGATCACAATGGTGGATTCAAACACAAAACACAGCAAAAACACCGAAGGCAAGAGGAGAGGAGATGAGAGGATTCTCTGCAAGGGAAAGGGAAGGGACATGACTTGTTTTCTCTATGTGTTATGTTTGCTCTCTTTGGGGAACCACTTCCCCATATATATAACTTCCCCACAAGAGTTCATATTTACGCATTTGATCTAGCACATGGATTTGGGCCTAATCCATCAAGGGTGGCCCATATTCCAACACCTTCATACCATAAAGGTGCAACTTTTCATTGAAAAGTCATATGGTTGTGACTTCTTGAAGTGGTATAATTGTGACTCTTAATTGAAGAGATATTATTTCTAAAAGGTGACACTTTAAGACATCTCTCCATCATCTATAAATACCCACCCCATCCCCTCATTTGGACACACAATTTTCTTCACAACAATATTAAACTCATTGTCTTTCTCTTTGAGTGCACACTTAAAAAAGACAAACTATCACGTTGTAAAAGCCTTTGTTGTCTTGGCTTGAGTGTATGGAGTGCAATCCATACTCAAGGATCTCTATTGTATCCTGCAAGAAATTCACCGGTTAACCTAACTTGCACCCTATAATATAGGAATGGGTGGAGGTGAATTAAGCCTAAAGGAATGTATTGCCCACGCCTTGGAGACATTGTGCACAACTTTCCTTTCCATCTTCTTCATCTCTTTTTGTTGTACTCTTCAGAGAACCATTCCTACCAATATCGCCAACAGCTTGTTTGGTAGTTATGTAGAAAATAGCTTTTACTGAGTTCAAAGCAAAACTTAGATTTTAGATAATAGATTTTAATGAAATAGCTTGTGTTTGAGAAGTTATTAGTAAAAATAACTTTTATGGATTCCGAGATAAAAAACAAGTATGAAGGTAAATAAAGAAAGCAAAAAGGAGGAAAGATGAAAGAAAAAGGGGGAAAAGAGTAGACGGAGATTGTGATTTTAGAAAAAAAATAACTTCTTCAAAATTAATTTTTAAATCGAGGTTTTGTCTCCAACTAACTTCTGTAAAATATGAGTAATTGGATAAAACCTAGATTTTGTACCTTAGATTTTGTAATGTGATACCATACGAACTCTTACAAATTTTAATTTACTACTTTACTGATATATCGATGCCGATGCCCATCTCATTGGATCGGCCATGTATTATTCATGTAGTACACTTGTATTCTACGATTCCTAAAGAGCTCAATTTGCAATTCGTTGAGTAGGTTGCAGCTATGGCACCAAATATTCCGGAGCTCTATGAGCTGCATTTCGCTGTTCCAATGGCGGGGGCAGTCATTTCTGCACTCAACACCAAATTGGACGCCACAACATTGTCTGTCATACTGGAACAGTTAGAAGCTACAATCATGTTTGTGGACTATCAGTTCCTTGAACTTGTCCTTAACTCGTTCGGCATCATGTCTCAAAGAAGATGTAAGCCCCCCCTGCTGGTCGTTATCCCAGATTGTAGCAAACAAACATCTTTG